>LIAE01007451.1:45354-95510 GCA_002287525.1 Diploscapter pachys
GTTGTTATTTTTCACGATGTAATTTACCGTCAAAAATAGTTCTTATAAAAAAAATTAAGATTTCTCAAATACTACAATTTTCTGCCAATGATGTATTGTTGGGATTGATGCGATATTTCGTCAATTTTATGGTTCCAGCTGATTATTTTGATGATCCATCAGATGGCAATACAAAATACATTAAAATCTTCAACAATATCGACTGTAATTTGCAAGCGATAATATCAGCATCAATCAGCTTGCCCTTGACTCTGTTCGTTCCTTTATCATTTTTCATCATTAGTAAAAAGAATCGCATGGTTATTAAAAGTGATCTAAAATTTCTCTGGAAAAAATTACGATGCAACAAAAGCACAATCACAGTCGTTGTTGCTCCAAGCAACAATGCCAGTAGTCATATAGGCAAAAATAATCGAATAATCAGTACAATTCATATTAGATAATTTTACAAAAATGTTTTTGTTTCAATTGTAAAATCTTATCTAATAAATTAGTTTCAATTACTCTACTGCAAGGTATTCAGTATATCCATATAAAATATTCCCAACTTATCTTATCTGTAATTTCATGTTTAAATGCATACGAAAATTATTTACTGAGCGATTCATCTGAAAAGTCTAAAGACTTGTAACTCTTCATTTCATCATTTTATGAACATCATTATGAGGATTTTTCTTTCTTGAAGATTCCGAAACTAATCGATTTAGCGTTACGCATCGTCTACAACATTTGGAAGAGCTTTCTCTTCTCAACTGCTGCTTATCAGACCCTAGTAGAGTTAAGCATTTTGACGATTCGTAACTAAAATTGAATTCGAAATTTCAATTTCAAAAATTTCCATTTTCGAAGTCGAAATCGAAATTGAAACGGTGGTAATAAAATTTGTTCCGTCCCGAAACGATTCGTCTCTCTGAAAAAAACACCTAGTTTTTTGTCTCATAAGATCGGAATCGAATTTCACGCTGCCCTGATGCTTATGAAATTATCTTAACCTGCAAAAACTCATCTTTATTCTAAAATCATGCTTTATTTTCAATGAAATCACTAAATAACTTGAAATTGACTTTATTTACAAGGTTCGAAAATTATTGGATCGAAACTAAAAACTTCTAATACATTTCAAAGAATCAGAATCGAAATTAATCGTGTTAGTTAGCCTGTAATTGGCAACAAAACCGAAATACTCTTGTTATCTCCAGTTAATTTAGGTAGAAAACATAATCGATATAATGTTCTTATATTTTTACTTTTTTTTTTTAAATTTATTGGCTGTATTACTTTTATTGTGTTATGGTCTTTATCAGATGCTTACAATCTTTCTAAAGAAAACTTGGACTACTTCTTCTAAGGGCAAAGATTGATGTTACCGAAACTGAAAGGTTTATCTAGTTTATTACATAGCATGCGGGTATTTTTCTGAAGAACTTCCTAGCGGAGATTGGCAAAGAAATAATGCTATTGTGCTTGTATAGTTGATATGTAATATTAGTTATTAGCAATACAATTCTAAAGCTATATCTGCACGATTCTCCAAAATCACATCTCATTATCATCAATATAGTCAAATCAAATTGCTTCGAAGAAAAAGAACATAATCGAGAGGATTTTGACATGACGCGTTCAACAAAGAAAAGCTGTCAAGTGTTTGAACGACGAATCGAGACTTTCAAAGAAGAACCCCTGTTTCGTTGCTGTAAGACCGGGGCAAAAGATTGCCGAGATAAATTTCACGGCATGTCTGGGAGATTGTTAGATAACAAAGAATAAACAGTCTAGCCTTGTTTCGATGATTGTCATAACTATGATAATGTTTTGATAAAATTATTGTCATAGGCTTATAACTTGAAAAAATAAAACGACATAATTTTTATGCTCGAGAATTTGCATTGTTTCCAGTAGATATACGAAATTCTATTGATTTGTAAAAATGATTTTGACTACTATTTGAAATTGCGCATTGAATAACTTGTAATTAAACATTTTCGTTCCTCGACAACAATATTGATTAGATGAGAATTTTTGTTGCATTTCTCTACCAGAGTGATTGGAGAGGTTTGAAAGAAATTATTATCTCATCTAGTCTAACCTAATATAAATTTTGCACTAGAACATTTTGGGTAATAATGAGCCTGAAGTGGGCAATATACTTTTTTTGCATGATTGATGAAAGCAAACACGATAGCATCATAAATTTCTCGTTATTTTTATACAAGGAAAAATGATTTTTAGTTTATAGTTAGGTTTAGATAAGCATAATAATGCGTATGATTTACTGTTTCGCGGAGAAAAACTTTGAACCAAACCCAATTTTTACCGTAGAATGTTCAGAAAATTGAAAAAGTAAATGCTTGATCAAATCGGTAACCTGTAAACGACGGAATGCAAAATGACGAATTACCTCTTGTATTATTGATTATAGAGAACGTCGATATAAAAACTATTTATCATTTTTGCGAGCGAGCGGCACAGAGTCGCACGTCAAATGAGTAAGGAGAGTAATGAAGAGTGAAATTCGGAAGATTCAAAAGGTCTAAATAATGCATGCAAATTCAAAACGGTCAAATAAGTGTCCACATTTTCAGTATTTCCCTTACTTTTTAGGTAAAAATTCGTTCGAAAAAAACTAAAAATTTCAGTAGCAGAAACCATACGCAAGCGGGAAAGTATGAGCGGGAACAAACTTCCGAACTTGCCTGAATTATTTAGAAATAAATATCAGATTTGAATGAAATGCGTTCTTTCGTTTTAAACTCTTAATTTGAATGAACAGATAAAATAGTCCGCCAAAATTAAGTACGAACAAATATATTATCGTTTCGCTTCGGCTTCGAAAACTCAGCTACCGCCAATATTAGACCGATTACCGACATTTATCCTCGTTTCTTCTTCCGTTTCCAAAAATTCAAAAACCTATTTTCACACAGGCTTGAACGAAATTAAATTTAGAGTCATACAAATTCCGGAATCCATACTTCTCCACAAAATAAAAAATTTTCTCTAAAATTTTATATAATCAGCGAAAAACCCTCGATGTTTGCTGCTGCAGTTATATAGAAGAAAAAACAAACTACATTAAAATCTCCGCGAGTTTTCATTTTTGGAGAAACATTTCTCCAATTTCTAGATTCAGGACTGTCATTGCTATGTGCTGCTTATCTTTGGAGGGAATCTCGCCTCTTTCTGATGAAATTGAGTGCGCCGTTTGCCTGGGCGCCTAGGCAAAATTTAAGATATCAACTAAAAAAGCGAACTTCACTAATTTGGTTTTATTTTCGTCGAAATTGCCGGTAGCCTGCAGTTTTACTAGGGGTTTTGCTGCTACAGGCCTATTGTAGCCTTTTTTCTCCCTGTCTGTTATTCTTTTCCCCCACCGAGTGAGTGACCGTACCACTAATTCAAACTCTGGCTACTGCCTCTCTGCGGAGGGGCAAAAGCAAAAAAGTCAGAGAAACTCGCAGTGCGCGATGCGTCCCCTTCTGCTCTAGTTTCAGCACGATCAAATTCATGATGCCAATGATCATGATGCAATACTACTATTTACTATCGTCTTGTCCGTGTCGAATGACAACTTGACATGATTGCAGAAAGACGAGACTTGTTGGCTCCTGAGAATTTGTCGGAGAAATTAATTTCCACCCTCTCTTCTCCTCATCTCCTTTTTCTACTTTTTATATCATAAGAATACAATTCAAAAGAACAAGGGCGTGAATTTCTCGCAGCGTCTCGAATCGGATGATTTCGATCCAAATTTCTTGCTGCTGAATGAGCGAGTGGCTCGATGATGAGACGGATCAAGAACCGAGAAAACGAACACAATAAAATGGAACTCTCACAGATCAGCCGATGGTACACAATTCAAGAGCAAATCAGGGCTGATTTTGAGGATGAAAGGGGAAAACGAAAATTTGATGAGCATAGTTAAAAACTGATCAAGTTCAAGAAGTAAAAATACAATACACGAGTAAGATGATATGAAAAATCCCCAATCTATCCTAATAGTTTATTTCGCATGATCTTTGGCTTCGAAATAGCCGAACTCGTTCAATAAACTATTCATAAAGTTAGGCTATGAATTATGCGAAAAATTGTAAGAAAAATAATATGACTTCGGGACAAGTTGTTGTACACAGACACGTTATTATTAGACAAGAAAAATCTGACGGACGTAAAGTTTTCGGAACGAGAAATGAAGGCATAGGTTATATCATGTTGTCGTTGTGATGCACGATGTCTATGCATCATCATTGCTATAAGAAATCTACTTCGAGATAAGGATTGTCACGATTTCTGTCAAGATTTCGTTCCTCTGTCTTCCAATTTACTGCTACCTTGGCTATGTCCGTTATTGCATACACATCCATTTTTTTGCGTAGTACGAATGTCCTATAGCATAACACAAAAGATTCGGCTTGATCTTACAGACAGCCGGCCATAGACTTTCATCCTTCTTTCCTCCTTTCATTTTACCTTTCTTTACTTCTTCCTTTTTTCTCCATCCTCCAGCTTTTTGTAATCCCCCTCACATTGACAGCGAAAAAGTGGTGACGCTCAGTTATAAACACCTTCCGACAGACAGCTAGACTTTATTGTTATCCCCCAGATAACAAATCCCATCATTGTTATTGAATCGTGTTTGTATTTTTTGTATTATGTTTGTCCTTACAATTTTCCTATAGGTCCTTGATTATCACAATTGAATGTTCATATATCAAAGCTTGCTTGATCCTATCAAATCATATCTTGCATAAAGTGAGAAGGTCTATCATTCAGAATAAACGAAACATAATCTTATCTAGGCATAGCTTCAGCCGAATCTACTAATAATTCTTCCTCTTCGTTCTGCGAGCTTACCTACTCCCATCTTTCTTCTTTTTATTGGTGTTAAAATTCTTCATCACTTCTATTGAGGACAAGAGGTGCACGAAGTTCGACTTCGAAGGATTTTTTGCTAGTTTTGGCTTTCATTTCGACTCTAAGCAAAAATGGATCAAAATTTCGAAGATTCGACCAATTTCTCGAAGAAAAAGTTATTCTAAAACCTCGCATGTTTGGTATTCAAATTCACTTTTCGACAATTTTTATCCTTTATTGTTTGAACATTTTCCTGAATATTCTGAACCGGGTTGTTGGCGGATCGAAAAGTTGGCGATTCAATCCGATCCGATCCGATACGTGCTTCTCTCGATTCGTTCCGAAATTTTAACGATCTAGTTCGACGGATCGGATCGGATCAACAAATTTGACTTTGAAGCATTCGAAATTGCTTGGAGGAACATAATTAAACCATCTATTCAATAGGGACGAGTGGAGTGAGCTTTTTGAAAAAACGGAGTTAGAGTCAAATTTTAACCTAAAAATTTTGGAGTCGGAGTCAATTTTTCCCGTCCCTGCTCTTGATTCTAGTAAATTCGAGGATAAAAAATGCGCAATAACTCAAATAAAACAATCAGAATAATTTGAATAACTAAGTCTTCACATACCACGTTCACTATCACCTACAAGCAGTCAATCACCGATGATCAAAGACTCATAGATTACATCTGAATTTACGACTTCCATGAAATTTCACAGTCATCACATTTTCAATTCATCGTCCCTGATTTATTTGACATTTTCCGAGTCGCTCATAACTTATTTTCTTCTAATTTTCCTCCCAACCACGAAAGAAACATGCGTTTGACAAGCCATAAAGCATTCGAGTAACCAATTTCTGACAAATTTCAGTCTTTTCCAGAAAATGAGAGAAAGTGAAATTCAAGTGCGACACAACAAGACGTTTTCCGCCACATTTCATCGGGAGAGATTTTTTTCAAAATGTGAAGCTATTTTTTCGATTTACTCCAAGGAATTACGAGTGCCTGAAAAAGTTCAAAACATACGCTAGTAGCAAATCATCAAGTTTACAAAATTTCTGCTTGTTTTGGCGTTACTTTGATTTAGAATTTCAATTATCGTGTTTGAAATTCTCTCTAAATTTGTCTCTCTCAAGTTTTTCATGCTTCTACAACGATGCTCTCGTCTAAAAGCATGTCTGCACTCTCCTTAATTTTTATTATGTTTCGCTTTTTCGTTCTCTCTCAACCTGAACCAGTTTCGTCCCTTCGCAACGCACGAAGAGGTTGAGATGGTTTGATGGGAGGTGAGAAAGAGTAAAGGTAACTATTGGCAGAGAGTGGTTAGAGAGGGTGAAATAGTGAATGGAAGGGGAGTGAAGAGGTTCGAATGGTTTGGAAATTCAGAGTCGTCTGCTTCTCTGTCCCGCCGACCAACCGATCGTCCTTCTGCCTTTCTACTGCCCGTCGACAGCCTCCAGCCTCCTCCTTCTTCTCAACTATAAAAGGCAGTGCCTGCGACCGGACAAGTCACTCTCACCGGCAGTTCCTCGGGAATCCCAGTAGTCAGTCAGCAGCCATGAAACTCGCTCTTATCCTCCTCGGCTTCGCCGCCTTCGCCAATGCTGGCATCAGTAAGATTTTTATTTGGATTTATTTTTTAAAGATAATTTGTATTCAAGTCGAAAAAATTAGCATCTTTTATACCATTTTATTTCATTTGGTTGTTTTCTTTCATATGCTACTCCTTGTCTGCAAAGGGTTCTCATTTGGATTTTTTCATGTGCAATGAAAACATCTCGCATGCCTACTTTAAAACGCTAAATCTTACAGTACCTTCAATTTTGCCCATTTTATGTCATGCATCTAGGTTTAATCAGAAAGCAGGGCTGTTTGAAATGAAGAGTAGAAATTCCAGCGTCTCTTTAATTTCTCTACAGGCTCACTACCTTTTTCTTCTCTTTTCTGCGCACCTCTCCCGGAATTCCGAGAAGAGAATGCAGATAATGAGATGTTCGCGGAAGATAAAGAGTGAGCTCCCTGGAAAATAAAGAGATGACGGAATTTTAGAAATGGTAAAATTCATCATTAACATAATGCACAGTACTCTCTGCATTTCATAGATGCGATAACGTTTTCGCCACTCTTTTGCGCGTTTCTCCTCTGTATTTTCTTCAGTTTGTCGAAAACTGTCTAGATCTACATTCATTGCTCAATTTCTCTCTTGGATAAATTTTATGAGAATCTCATTTTAGTTTCAAATCTTATTTCTACTCTTCATGATTTTTAAATGAAACAGACTTTGGAAATACATCTCTTATTTTCATCTCTTTCCTTGCAAGATAAGTGAAAGCGATGCAAATGAGAGAAGAAGAGAAGCTCAATGGGTGGAGCCTAAGGGGTCGTTCCAAAACGGCCTTCATTAGAAAAAAAAAACTAATGAACAATATACACTTTCTTCAAGATTTTCTTGATTTATTTTAATCTTAAATAAATGATAATCAAATAAAAAATCAAAAATTTTTTATTTGAATACTTCCATACTCAAAAATTTGATTTTAGTGAAGAGACAAGCCCAAAATTCGTATGGCGACGAACAGGCCACCCCAGCCCCAGCTGCTCCAGCTGAGTCTTACCAGCCAGCCCCCGTAAGATTTTTAAAAAAAAATTATTAACATATCAGTTCCTCTAGCAGCTCTTTGCATTTTTCATACTTTCGTTTTCTTTTTTTTCAAAATCACTCGAAACCTCGAAATAGTAATTGAAAAAGAAAACCAGTATTATTTAAACAACTCAATGCTAAATATTCTATATCCAACTATAGCGTGGTATAGAACTTCAAAAATCTTTGAAAGACGAGAATTTGTTATTACTTTGAAAAGCTGAAAATTCTGAAACAATCTACATTTCACAGCTTTAAAATTGGGATTATTTATGTCAATTTCTAAAAACTTATACTAGATACAACTCACGCTAGAGTTTTCATTCTTCGTGGGATTTTACCCTGTTATGGGCACGTCCCTTTAGCTTAGTGACAGTGACTTTGACTTGCAAATATCAAAAATACCCTGAATAGGATAGGGATATGACCTTGTTAATATAATAATAGAATAGAGCGCGGAGAAATCGAAAATGATTTCCATTTTACCTATTTGAAGGAAAAATAAAAAATAGGTGAAGATAACATAAATTAAACATCACTGCTTCAGGTCGAACAACCATCTGCCCCAGTCGAACAGCCCGCCGCTGAGGCCCCAGCTGCCCCAAGTGCCAGCTCTGGATACAGATCTAAGAGACAGGCCCAGAATTCGTACGGTGACGAACAGGCCACCCCAGCCCCTGCCCCAGCTGCCCCAGGTAAATGCTGACTCGATTTAGATTTTCTACCATTCTAAAAAGATTCAAAATTAACATAGATACTATGAATTACTAAAAAGGGAATTTTTCCAAGGGGNTCCAGCTGCCCCAGGTTTATAATGCTAATATTACTCTAAACATACGATAAAAATCTTTACTAAAAATTCTGTTATCTACTAATTTCAATCTCCCAAAGCCCTAGAATTCTGAGATACAAAATTATAATGCCCTCAATCGAAGTCTCATCGATTATCATTTCAGCTGAGCCAGAGCCAGAGCAGCCAGCCGCCGAGGTCAGCCAGAGCGCCCCAGCTGAAGCCCCAGTCGCCTCTTCTGGATACAGAAGCAGACGCCAGGCCCAGAACTCCTATGGTGACGAGCAGAATACCCCAGCCCCTGCCCCAGCTGCCCCTGCTGAGTCCTACCAGCCAGCTCCCGTAAGTTTAGATTATCATCAAAATATTGTTCATTATAGAGAGATGCAATAAGTTTCGAAACATCTGAATATGAACCTTCGTTAATAGACTAATTTTCATCGGGCACTACATTTGAAAATTTCCCATACCTGCATACCCGTTCTATCTCTAGGTTAACGAACACAATTCTTATATATACCTCATCCATGGAGAGTCCTCAATTTTATCCTCTGAGATCCATCTCTGCAATCACCTAGGCAAAAGATGATTGTTTCAATTGTAGGCCGAGCAGCCAGCCGCCGCAGTCGCTCAAGAGGCCCCAGCTGAAGCCCCAGCTCCAGTCGCTTCTTCTGGTAAGTTCATCATCCAGTTTGTCAACCTGGATTCTTCGTCACTTTTCCATTTTAAAAATCCTTCACGCTATAACCTGCGAAAGAAAAAAACCCACAATCAGATACGCTAGATATGACGAAGGTGTCGGACATTGTGTAACCCCCGCCATGATGATCTTGACGCGTGATTCTTGCATCACTCAACACGTCCTTTTTCCCTCATTTTTCACTTTTTGCCGACCTTCTTTTCCATAAGCTGCCGCCACCTCGCTGAAATGGCTCCAACGTTTAGTGCCGAAAAAGCGGCACTCTTTCAATAGCATCCATTATATAGTGGATAAGCGCGTTGTTTAGTTCTCCTTTTCGTGTTTGCTCGAGAGTTTTAAGTTTTTCAGCGACGAAGAACGGTTAACAATTTCGTTTGCTAATTTCCGAAAAGTTCGTATGAGCGTATTAGCGATGCGAGAGGTGTGCACGTAAAGGTTATCGCCGTAGGGAAAGCACGATAATGAAGTGACGAAACGTCCAAATCACCCTCTAATTGAGTAATTTTAAATCTCAATTTTCAGGCTACCGATCTTAAGTCCGTCTGGTTTCGGATCTTCTAGACCTCGATTAGGAATTATTATCTCTCTCACTTCTTACAATTCGATCAACGGGTTTTTCATGTAAAAACCGAGCACTGCGTCCCTTTCTCTTTTTCTTCCCTTTCCTTCGACAAGATCACTGCCAACTCGATCTTTGTGTTTCATATGTTTCCTCTAATGTATCAAACATATTCCCTCTCATCTCAGCGTGAATTTTCTCGGACTTCTCAGTTTCAAGACTTTAATATAATTTTTCTTTGTTGACACATTTTCGACGTTTCTGATGAAATAACATCTTTTTCCTAATCGACAGTTGTTGTTGAATATGATTGATGAGACACACGAAATAGCATGTAGAGGACTATCAGCTATTTTAATGGCTGACAGGGCTAATGACAAAAGTACAAGAACTATCGCTTGGCATGGAATGTGTTGTCGCTGATTTATTGCAAGAAATTGTCAGTTTTTTTCAAACGAATTGTCAATGTGTTAGCTATACGACTCGATTCTGGCAGACAGTTTTGCCCTTTCCCTTTCCAATTTCCTCCCATTTTCCACGATTTCAAGGTCTTCTCTCACTTTCCCCGACTTTATTTCTACTCACTTTCTGCCTCCATCTTCCTGCCATCTTCTGTGCATCTTGCATCGTTAGCACCACGACTTTTTCCAGTTCCAATTTTTCTCTCTTCGAATGCTTTTTGCCGCCGACAATTTTCATTTCGGAGAAAAATTCGAACGATGCCATCGAAAATCGAAAAAATCGGCGAATTTGTCGGAAGAGGAGAGAGAAACCCTTTCACCTGCGCATTAAACCGAGGGACAGAAATAATTCCCGAGAGGAAAGTCGAAAGAAATTACTTACAAAGAAATTAAGTAGACGCGTTGTAACAACAAATCTTGAAATGAAAATAATACCCATTTGTAATTCTAAAGGTTCTTTTTACATGTCAACTAACAAGTTCTCGTGTTCATGTTCAGTTCTCATCATCATTACAATACCATCTTTCCAATTTTGCCTTCCAAGCAAATCATAGTGGCATTAAAGTTACAGAACAATGAAAAACGTACAAGACAAGCTGCTATTAACAATAATCTAATAGAGGAAGCAAAGAGATTTTTGTGGGGTAAAATATTTACATGAATAATGTTTTTATGGTGTATATTTATGGTTCAAAAGCAAGCTAACGTTAATAAGAATGGAGATCACTTTAATTGTAAAAAGCATTCATGAAGAATTTTTTAACGGTTTGAGAATGCGAAAAATCATCTTCTACAAAAAGTCAGCTAATTAGTAATTTCTTTAAATCGAATCATACGAATTAATCTTTAAAAATAAACACTCGAGTATCGTTTATTGTCCATGAAGCAAGTGTTTTGTGAGCTGTTTCTAAAAATGGAAAGTAAAATACCTCTAATCTCCATCATTTTTTCTATGATCACTCAATGCGCATCTAAAAAGTGACATTTAGAGGAAAAGTTCTCTATAAACTTGAACTTTTCGCCTCGCTGCGAATTTCTTGAATAATCTTCACTTCATTCCGAAAAATGATCTCATGTTCACTTGTATTGATACTTCTGATTTTTTCCAATCATGATATCATGAAAAAATACCACTACAACACACTTCAACGCTTCAAATGCAACAATGCATAGGCGAATAAATCAAACATCATACGCGGTCAATCAGAACCACGATAAAAGGTAACATTCATGATTTCTCAATGTCAAGGGAAAAAAGTTAACCATCCATAAAATGGTTTAGAACTAGAAAAAAGTCTAACATATTTAAAAAATAAAATCAGTGATCGTCATAAATAATTTTTCAAAGTCATTTATCGAGCAAAACTGAATTTTATGTGCAATTCACGAGGTGCGTAGAAGAGATTGTTCCGCTGTGAAACTTTTATGATTCTGTAACACCAACTATAATGAAAACGCACTATTTAGAGATAATGATGGCATACATTTTTAATATGAATTTTCAGAATCCTTTGAAGAATAAATGTTCGCGAATAATTCTTCATTGATGTCATAACTATTTCTCCTCAAAACTTATGTTATATTTCGCAAATTTTCTACAATCCAGTTGAAAACTCTGTCTCATTGATCTCAAAACGAGATTTTCACTTACATGTATTGTTTTTAAATGAAATTTTCAACAATTCTGTGATCTTCAACCTCATAAAATATGAGCTATTTAAAATTAAGGAACGTGTAACCTTTTTCGAGTATCGAAATATGACTTATGGAGTTTCGTGATGATTTGATTAATTTTCAAGCCACACCCCTCCCATTTTTGTTCTGTCGGGAATTGGAGAATTTGCTGAAAAAATACTGCAATTAGATTGAGTTTCAAGTGATGTAACGAACTACCAATTTGCAATAATTCGTAAAAAAAAAGCGAGCAATTTATATGTAATGCAAATCTGGAAATTGATTCAAATTTGAAATATTGCTATGGAAGAAGGTGAACTGATCTGGAAAAGATATGAGGGTAAATGACTATTTTAGTAGAAGAATCATATAGTGCTTTGTCCTATTTCATATCATTCTTGAAAAAAACAATCAATAGAACTTTTTTATCCTTTAATTTTAAAAAATATTCTCATTAAATAATTCTTAAAAATATTTAAAGCTATTATAAATTGAGAAAACGACTCGATATTTAGTCATTCTGTGGAGCTTTGCGTAAAAAAAACAAAGTGAGAACAAAAGCACTATGACTCAAATTTGGAATTGCATGCTAGAATTTTTGAAATCTAAATGATCATTAAAAACTCGTTTGGGCACCAATACCGTCGATTTCCTTACACAATTCAAAGCTGATCTTCTTTCAGAATGGTTGATATTTAGCAACAAGCAGATGTAGTCTAATGAAGCTTCCCTGCATACTCGGCACTATGCTACAAACATCCCCATTTGGATGTGTTGCATAATGACTGGTCTAGTGAAGTGAAGAGTGGACTTGCTTGGCTAACAAGATCTTCAAATCTCTAGGCAAATTTGGGCAGCTCCGAGGATTGAGAGGCATATCAGGAGCAGGGAGTTCTCTGGCTGGGGGATTCAATAACAAGATTCATCGCGCACAGACGACTCCCTTTGCATGTGGAGTGTGTTTTTCCTGCAAACTTCGATAGAGAAGCCGAGTCCTTTTGAAATATCACGAAAAATAAGGAGAACGGAAGCTGGTGCGAGATTAAGGAGTGAATATTCAATGACTCACTTTATCCCTTCCCTGCTCGGCTTACTTCTATAGGCATTCTCTTCGCCTATTCTTCTCTCGACTCTCTTGAGTTTTTATTCCTTTTTTGTGCCCTCCTACTCAGGGATCGATAAGCTGCTTGGTGGGAGAGATGAAGCAGAGAAAAAGAGGGTAAAGCTTGCCTTCCTTGAGGCCTTCAGGATAGAAAGCAAGCAGGGCAGTTGAGTCCCCGCTTCCATCTATGAATGCACATCGTCTTCCACTATTTCACCCACTTCATACCTTTCTCTAAATCTCTCATAATCACTTTATCCCTAAGTTTACTTTTTTCTTATTTCCTCTTCAACTTTTTCTTTCCCTAATTTCGAATCGAATCACCCTCTGCGCCATACAAAGCTTCTGCTCAAGCAAGTATACGCAAAAGACTGCGTGAAATATGGAGACCCAAAAGAGGAAGAGTGAAGAAGCCTAGTTATTCTTTTCTTTCCATTATTTCCTATTCTTTTCGTCGTTCTTTTATAATTCTCTAAAAGCAGTTCTTTGTTCCTCTTCATCTTCCACTATCTCTATTTTCTCCCCTTCAGATGCTCCATTTCCGACGACTGCGCAGTTATTTTTCTCATGATTTTCGGCATTTTCGTCAGATTGTTGGACCAATTTCCATATATCTGCTGGCTTTGATTTCCCAGATTCATCATTTTTAATTTCTGATTGAGTTCGATTTGAGAGCTAAGAGGGGGATAAGAAATAAATTGTCAACTCTTTAAAGAACTGCTTGATTAGGTCATTTTTATCTTCTATTTTTTTTTTTAATTCTGATCTTCATTCGTTTGCTGAATATATTCAACTCCGGGTTAGAAATACAGATGGAGATAAAAAATTACAATTGAAATTTCTACCATACTATTAGGTCGAAAAGGATGGACGATAGTGAAAATTTTTTCGAAATAGTCTAAAAACAATAAAATTATGTCCGACTTTGAAAAATTGTTTCTCTGGAGAGAAGTTGAAAACGAAATGATCATTTCGAGTTTTTTTTTCTCTATACAATTGAAATCGAAACTTAATTCATCCTTGTAAAGCCATCTTCATATGTTCGCATTCTCTTGATTTCTGTTTCATTCGTTTTTGAACGCGTTCGATTCGAGGTTCGAGTTGTGTGAAAGGGGAGATAATTAGAAGTCAATAAGTCAGCTCCTTCCTTTCGGCTTGTGAAACGCAACATCCTGCTGCCAAAAGGGTCGTGTGAGTAAATGGAGACTATAATTGCCTTCCGTATGTGAGCTATTTATGCGTTCTTGTAAATGATAAAAATAGAGCAGGATTTTGAGAAGAGCAAATTTGATTAAATTTCCTGATTTTTTGAAACCAAGCATGTAAAATTCTGAAGCTAATTTTTGCAGAATGTTAAAATTTTGCGTGTTGGGCGTTCTGTAACGCAAGTGCGGATTTCTGTAACATGCACAATTTTTGATAGTGTAGTTCTTTGGTACAGAACGCCCAACAGTCAAGCATTTTGTTTCAATAATCGGGCGAAATATTCAAAAATTCAACTTCTAATCTAGTTTTGATAGGTAAGATTTGTTCTTCCTTAACATGTTCGGCAAGAGATCAATGCGCAGCTGGTAATAATTATCCGTTTTTGGCGTCATGTTTTGTCTCTTCACGAAGGCAATATTTCATGAGGACGTTTTTCAAAATTCCAAAATGCTCAATATTTCAAAGGGAAAATCGCTATATGAAAAGAGCTGGAGTGAAAAACTACCGTTCACGAGGATTACAAATTTTCGGAATCTCTCGTTATACATAGGTTTGATATGAATTTTTCTTTATAGGAATTTGACGATGTTGAAGATTTCAAACTTCTTTCGAATGCCAAAGAATCGTTTGACTTTTGTCATGCCGATCAATGTATTCTCGCATTGCGAATTCTGCAATTCAATTGCCCTCATCTCATTTCGTCATATCTTTTGTTTTTTCAAAGCTGAGATCGTTTTTCTTCTTCTATTTTGGGTCGTAGGTGCGCAATAAATAATCGAATGGGGGAATACTCGAGATGCCTAAAAATCCATGGAAAAAATTGGAAGAAAGCTGAGCACCAAGAGCTAAATTGGACTAAAATCTTTCAAAACTAGGATAGTGTTATATATTTTTACCGGAAAAATAGTTGACTTGAGTATTTCTATAGTCTTCCTGTACTTTTCGTCTTGTTCCGAATTGGCAATATTGTACTCACTTTTGGTCACTAAGGTATAAAACCCAGGGAAAACTGGGAACCAAAAACTCAAATCAAGGAAGAAAACTCTGTGGAACGAGTGCATTTTAGGCATTTTTGCCGGAAAAATGATTTGACTCGAGTATTTCTGCGGCATTCCTTTCCTTCCCCTTTTCGTTCTTTCTCCGAGCTTCCTGCCGCTTTTCGACTCGCTCATTTTTTGTCGACTTCCTCTCGCATTTTCCTCGTTTTATTGTTTGACTCTTCTCATTTGGATGGAAATGTTTTCGTGCAGCTTTCCAGAATAAAGGAGACTTTTGCAGAATATCGACATTCGAACAGAGCAAAGCAGAACAATCTGATAATCTGCTCGAGACAAAGTCTACGTTTTCTTTAAAAAATCGATCATGTCGTCTTGGTTCTCATTCTTCACGTAAGCAATATTTTAGTCATTCATTAGAAAAATTTTTATTGAATAGAAAGTTCAAGCTATTTTGTCTGCTACAAACTGAAGCAATATTAGAACGAAGCAATTTAAGGATGTGCACGAACAGAATGAGGCAAATCTTGCATCGTTTTCCTTTCAAGAACTCAGTTTTCGATATTTTTTGGATTATTCCAGTCTTTATCTATCTGGTCTAAGTGCCGATGATTAACGAGATAATTAGCGAGAATATAAAAATGACTAAAACTGAAGATGAATAGTAAAATGAAGGAAAACAATTTGGGTAAAATATACGAACTATGTTGAGGTGACTTGTTTGAAATCTGCTTCAGTCTGTCTATACAGGAAAACATGATGAATTGAGGCTTTAGATATGAAATAGCAACTTTTGTTATAAGTAAAAGGATAACTCAAAGCTAAATTTTGTTTGGAAAATTAATATTTTTAGCTTGAATCTGAGATCTTCCGCGACAAAACATCCTGAATATTCTATGCTCTTAGCGCATTATAGATATTTGATAGAAAAGAGCAGGATATTTCGTGCATCTAGATCAATTTTTATTAAATTTCTTCTCAATTTGGCGAAAATTTCGGTTCTTTTTCTCATAACTTGCACTATTTTATTGCGCGTAAAGTGCAAATTAATTATCCATGAATATAATTTTATAGCTCATTACACTCGAACTACAACAGCAAGTCTAGCTAAATAAAATTACCTTGTTGATGAAGCTATTCTCACACCCATTATATCATTTCAAGTGTTTTCCATAATTTAGTTACAAAAGTTTAAAAATCGCCATTAGATTTTGTCACCATTTCTCATACTCATAGAAAATTCGCTCGCATTCGATAAATTTTCAAAATTTAAGGAATTTTCAATTAGCCTACGTGTTGCAAAAGTGCGCTAGTTATTGAGCAAAAATGGAGCTATTATTACTTTACACAGACAAACGCCTCGAAATAGGACGATGAAAATAATCCAAGGATGCCTAGATGATAGACAATAAATATGAAATTTATTCATTGTTTTAGATCGAAACGACTATCCGATGTGGAAGAACAAGACGAAAATGCTGCATCATCTGGACCACAGGTAATCGATAAATTTTATTTTCATTTTTTAAATTTCTATTGGACGTTCCTTAAAATTCTTGAAATTAAAAAAAAAAATTCGAATTGAATCAAAGTTTCAAAGGCTTCAAAATTACTAAACGGGGATTTTCTTATAACTGCTAAAAATTAATACGTAGAAATAATAATCTGCTAGGTGATTGACGATTCTAATTCATTTTCATGATAATTCGTCAATCTTTACATTTATATAAAACCTCTATCAAGATATCTCATGTATTGAAAACACAACTCAACTTAATGGTATTCTTCAATCGCGTAATTATATAAGAAAAAGTTATCTAGAAAGTGTATGCTAGTTTTTAAACCCTGAAAAATTCCGCATGTTCTGATAATTTTCATGAAGCTATAGTTTCGCGCTCAGCACTCCTAAGCTTCAAAAGCTGTAAATTTGCCAAGTTCTCCCCGCTCGATTCTAATTTCATAAGCTTTTCTCTTGCTTGAATCGCGACGAAAATAGGGTTGTTTTGAGAATTTTCGGACTTTCGAATGTTTTCCGCGTAAAATTTCCAAGAAATTTTAGTAAAGTAGCAATTTCTCGTCCATTTGACACACAAATAATGCCCATTTTTGGAAGTGGGGGTCAAGCGCTTATCTCGTGACACGTAGAATCATGGAAGAGCATGCGAGAAGAAGGGATCTTCATATTCTAGGCTCTCAAGCATGGATGTCTTATCTCAAATGGCAGCATTCTCATTACTACATTTTGCTGAACCAAGAAGCGCTACCCGATTTCTCTACGAACTTTGCGTTAATTTTGAGTAGGCATTATTGATTTCATTTGATTTTTGCCATGCTTATGAAACTTCGTAAGAAAATTTTCCTTCTATGAAAATTGATACAAAGACGGCTCGTTTGTAGGATTTTATCGGCATATTTCTCCAAAATAGCGCGTGGATAGAGGACTTAATTAACCTTATCCTATGTCCGATTTAAAAAAAAAATGTGTTGAAAATTTTGAACAGATCATTTGGAATATTCTAAATAAGGATTTAATCAGGCTTGTCGCGAATTCGATTTTTCTGAGACGAGCAAATTAATAACAATTGGATTTGATTGTCCTTGAAAAATTGTAGATATTTTTGGTATTGAAATCTCAATACCCCCTCGACTTTAGTTAGGTATTGATATTCCTTCACTTCACCTATCCATGTAGCGGCTTTTTATTTAGTCTTCCTTCATCTTCTTTTTATCCGTGAACAATCCACAATGCATGTCGATGTTCATGTCAGTGGCAGAGAGGCAGGCCAGGCGGCTCATTCCCAAACACAAGCAGACAGAGACAAACAGAGCAGAGCAAAACCCCATTCCTTCATTGCCCTTTCTCTCCTCATTCCTCTTCCTTCCAATAACAAATAACACATGAAAAATGGAAATAGAAATGTGAATCGCGATGCGAACATCCCCGAAATATAATTAAAAAAACAGCGACGAAATTATTGCGATTGCATTCATTCCGAATCTGACGACGATTCAACGAAGAAAATGCAAAAATTTGAATGACAGTTCTAGTTTTCGCCAAAAGGACTAATTTCTCATCGAATAACTTGAAAAACAGATCAAAACACCCACCTTATGAAAATTTTATTGCTTCAGGAACATCTCGATACTGGTCAGGGTTCGTCCACAAGTCAACAACCACAAGGAATGGACTCTGAATTAACCGAGCATCAGAAACAGATGGTAGAAGAAGTAAGAAGTTTTATGAAGTAATGAAACAAGTGGAATAATGAATCACAATAACTTTGCTACTTTATCTATTTTCGTTCTCTTCCGGTAAATTTTAAAATACTTAGGTTCTGAAGCGCGCGGAGCAGTCGCGTCACGAGGCCCGCGTCGTACTGGATGGCAGCAGACTGAGACAGTTGGCCGCAATGCAGCGAGGCTCCGTCGATGAACAATTCGTCGTTTTCCAGGTTGAATTTTTTACCTAGAAAATAAGTTTATTTGATTGTGAAGAAAACGAGTTATTTTAAGCTGAAGATTTGACTTATCAGGTAGAATAAAAATTCACGAAAATAAAGATTTTTTTTAGGAAAACTCGTTCGAAAACGATCAGCACCTCGTGCAGATGGACTCGATTCCTGAAAGTAAGCAATTTTATATTTGAAAAACATCCTGGACGAAGAAAAATATTCCAAGCCAAACCTATTGAATCTTTGAATTAAATTTGGATTCAGGCACTTTTTATCGATATATTTATTTTGGAAGATATTTCCATCTTCCAGATAGTTTTTTTTATTTTTCAGCAATGAGCGTGATTCCCGAAGATTTGCCCACGTCAAGTCGAGCCAGTATTTCGAGTGAACGAAGCCCAGCGAAAACGGTCGATGAAAAACCTTCCGAGTTGGAAGAACAAGAGCAGGAACAAAATCCAGGTTTAATTTAATTTCATGCAAACTTTTGAATTTGAATTTTCTCACCTGAAAGATATTGGTTGGAGTAAATGTGTGCTGAAACTGACAAGAATATCCTCCATTTTGTTACAAGCATTGCCTCTGGCCCAAAGTCATTCGGAATTTTTGCATTTTTGATAAAAATGACTAATTTTGAGTGGATACAATCACGACGACGATCACGCAAAAAGTCAAGCTGATCAGCACGCACATTTCGCAGTGGCTGCACTCACTCGACTATGAGCAGGACTATTACATTCCTACGAAACGGAGCTCCAAAGGTTAGATTTTACGATTTTTTCTTATAAGTTAACAAAAATGATTGATTTTCCTGAATACTCATCATTTTACAAATCGATGAATTGAGAAAAAAAACCATCTTTTGACATTTTTCTAATATCTCAACACTTTAAAAATGTGTCCTTTCAGCAGGACCATTAGAAGTGAACGAGCTGACAGAGGCGTACATCGACAGTCTGGCAGAGGGAATCATCATCGCTGCATGTCTGCAGTACGCACAGCAGCAACTCGCAAATGCCCCTTACTTCAGGTAAATCTAAATTTGATTCATATATTTAGAAAAAAAATTATGATAAAAATGAATGATTATCCTTGAGAGTTTTTGAAGGTTGAAACTTTTATTATGTACCCAGATTCTTTGTTGGAAATTTTGAAAGAGTACTCTAAATCTTTACAACTTGTATATTTGAAGAGTTATCCGTCTTGAAAATTTAACCATATTTTTCAACAGAAGTAGTTGACAACTTTTCTTTATAAAATTGAGTTTTTGAAGACCAAAATTCCCCAAGCAATTAGAAATAAGGCGATAGGAAAAAGATCTTTTAACACTATTTTTTCGTGTTTTGAGAGCTTGAAGGCCTTTCTTTTTCAGATTATCTGTCAAATTGTTTGAATTTGTCAAGTATCTTTTCCAGACAGTACTGTGAACAACTCGCTTCGGGCATCATCCAATTCGTCTATCGAGTCATCGAGCAGCAGCAATCGACTGAATACGTGGCTTCCGAAGACGTGAGTTTTACGAAATTTATGGTTGATTCGTTTTTTTTTTTTTTTTAATTTTACTTTATGCGTTTTGAATGGGGATATCGTTTATTTATTCGTTTTTTTTCTAATATTTATCACAATGGGGAATTTATCTGCATTTTTCCATCTTTATCATTGATCCTTTTCTGCGTGCTGTTATCATTTCTAATACTAAACCATTTATTCAAAAATCGCAAAACTAAAGAGCGGAAAAATAAAAATCTGAGAATGATTTTAATCCACTTGTGAATTATCCATCATTGATTTTCCTCCGTATCATTACGAACGCTAAATCATTTATTTATAGTCTTGCGGAAAATAATCTACTTTCTTACAGTTCGGTTTTATAGAAGGTCGCGATTTCCTGCTTATTTTAAATTTGTCTCGAAGCGTATGAATTAGGAAAATTGTTTCCATAGAATTTTCGATGGTCTTTTTATACTAGCTGTCAAAAATAAATTGTAAATATGGATAGAAAAGGAAAAGCGTTTCAGCTCTAACTTGAAAATTATGTACATGATCCCACGTGGTGAGTGAATCATTGCTGCTATCGCACATAATAGTGAGTAATAACGAGTGAGTTTACTAGAAGTGAAATTTTAATGCAAACTAAAAACTTGAACCATAGCTGTTTTCGAATGATATTTGAAGAAAGCCCCAAAGGTTATAGAATCAAGATTGAAGTTGGTATTTCATCTATTATTCTGTTAGCTGTTCATCATTCATTCTGCTGTTTCTTGAGTTTTGTTTCCAAGCAGGTGACTATTAGAAAATGTCTCCAATTATAAATTTATATCGCAGTCTATGCGATCTTGATGTTGATGATCGAAATATTTTGGTCCCAATTTTGTTTCCAACGAGATATTGACATAAATGGTTTGACAGCTGTCAAGAGTTTTCTCTTTACCAAGATTGTAGCCTTACCTGGGCCTTCTAGAATAACCTTTATCATACCACGTATGCATGATCGAGACAGTACTTAAGGACCTGACTCTACCGTTATTTCGTTCTTCTTTGCAGACAATAAACCAAGTTTGGGAACTCCCAGCGTTCTATCACAACCAAACATCACATTTTAGGATGACAATTAGTTGCATCAATCACAATTATTTTATTATCAAGCATCAGTTATAGAAAAAATTGGCCAAGTTGACAATCTGAATTTTTCGCGTTCTAACAATGGTGTGTAAAGTAAAAGAGCAGCATTTTCCTACTCCAAGTCCTGCAGCTTACTTCATCTGATCGCAACAAATTCAAATCGCCTTCAATATTTAACAAATAATAAAACCCGTAGAATATGAGATCACGATTTTTTAACCATTTTTTCTTTTGTTCAAATTCTCATGCTCACTGAAAAAATCACAGTAATTAGATAAAGTTTTACATGACTCACTATTGCGTTGCATATCTGTTGACGAAACAAAAGTAACGCCTTTTCTCTTTCTTCGATGTCCTATTGTTCGAAATAAGAGAATCGTTCCGAAAAGATGGTGAAGACTTCCGATACCGTAGCATATCCGGAAAATGTCTAAATATTTGAAAAGAAAAACTTGCATTATATTTTCTATGGATATTCTAAGTTAATTTATGAAATAATGAATAAATATGACGAAATGGTTTTTTCCTACCCAATTTCTATCAATATCTATTGCGCTATTATGTCATTTCTTAATTTCGTCAAATACATAAAATTATTACACCATCTCACTACACCATTTACTGTTTGCCATATTATCGAAAGTTAAAAATAAGAAATTCTCACTTACATTTTGCAACTCCATTAATCCGAAGATATGCCTGAATCACATAAATTGCAAGGCCAAAAAATGGCAATGATATTGTCGACATATAGGCAACGAACTAAATTGAAATTTATTATTCTTTTTTTATTAAACATACACATTTCCGCATTTTAAAGGAATACTTGAAAAATTGAATTTTCTTCTGTCAGATGCTACTATTTTTATGCAAAAATGAATTTTAAAATTTTAGGTAGCATAGCTTGGTTTTATAAGCGTGATTTAAAAAAAATAAAAAACCTGAGATAGTACTGCATTAGTCGTTTCTTTATGCAAATTGCGAGTTCTATTCGATACCATTGTCTTTTGATTCGTCATATACAGAATCATCAGTAAATGAGCACCATAGAAAATGATAAATGACATGCTGGCGCTGATGTAGAGAAATTCGAAAATAGCCACTACCAAGACTGCTCGATTTTCATGGACATCGACATAGGCGAGATTTTCTAGCTGCACTTCTGTTAGGCAATAGAAATTATTACGATTCTAAAAAAATTGTGATTGACGATATAATTTTTATTCAGAAATCACACTTTCAACATATATTATTGAAGAATAATTTGAGATGAGCTTCAGAAATGGGTCGAAATTGAAGTTCAAAATTTTCAGGGTATGAACATTTGTTGCACTCTCAGTTTTCATACCTGTACATATCAAGTTGTAAACATATCATATTCATTCATCTATATTGTGAAGATCTAATTTCGAAAACTTACCGCATCAACAAATTCGATTTGATTGTCATTTCTACTGATTACTATGACAACGATTACTCGATACACTAATAAAAATACCAAATTTATCGCTATGTAGATATAAAACTTCTTAGGATTAGATAGGAAAAGTTTCTAAAAAAAATTATTTTTTCAAATTATATGAAAAACGTACGCATCCATTTCCACAGATTCTTCGATGTTTGTAATGTAATGTTACACCAATGGAGATATTATACAGTGCGTGAAATGCCACGAATAGCGACTGAAAATCATAAATTATTGGCGCTATTTAAGAGATTAGGATAATTTTACATAGGAGAATGAAGCAGGAAAAATGTCTAAAAGTCCAGTTATTGCAAATGCTGGATAGGGCTCCAAAACTACTACATGACAGAAGAAATTGAAACACGAATCAGAAAACAATCCGCTAACCTAAATTAATTTTCTGACTGGCTTTCAATGAGATATATTCTAAATTCTGTTATTTTCTTTGAACTTTAAAAAAACCTCAGTTTTCGAGCATTCCCGTTTTGATGACTGACATTGTTATTTTCAGTCTTACCTGAATCAAAATGAGATAATAGCGAAATATTCTGACATGCGCATTGATCCGAACAGTTAGAAGATAAATCGACAATAAAGTGAGAGGTAGCGAAGTAACCCCAACTCCAATTTGAAAATAGTGAATTGTAGACCAAGTGATATAGGAATCATCATTATCGCACATTATTTAAAAATGCTAGCTAAAATTATCATTCATTTTTATGAAACGAGAAAAAAGACGAAACACGATTGGCTTATTGAAAAATTCGCAGTATTCAAGAATGATTCTGATATGTGGCGTCCAAAATTTTGGAACATTCATGATTACTGAATGCAGTCTGCTACACCAACTTATATTGGGCAAAATTTTCTAAAGTTTAACAATAATTTACCATTGAATAACCCGAATTTTTGTAAAATTTCAGCTAAATAGGTTTATTATCTGAGAGTGCAGAAGGCCGAATTCATAATCATGACTGTTACAAACTTTGGAGGTCACTGTAGCAAAAATAGCTGAACTATTCAATATACCGTATACTTCAAAATTCAGTAACAAAGCTTTTTAATAATTCAGGATAAATTTCAAACTATCCATATCATATAAGATATTGCAGAAGCTATCTGCAACTGCATGCCTGTGCATTGGGAAATTAATCCTCCCGATTCAAAGCATTTTGCCTCTTTCATTTAGCTGCAGCGAATTCACCTGTAATTCTGCGTTCAAATATACAATTTAGATTTGGTGACTACTTTTTTCTGGTTTTAAATTATCAGTTTTGAACTGAAAATTCCTTTTTCAAATTTCATCTTCTTACGTCAATTCGTCTTTCGAAATGCCAATTTTCGAAACTTGACATTTAGAGACCAACAGATAATTCGAAGGTTTTTGACATTTTCGACTCATCTTTCACATCTTCGAACTTTACTGCTGTGAATTATTTGAAGATAAAAATTCCCTACGACTTATTATTGAAACAAATTTATTTTATAACAAAATAAGCGACATGACACAATTTTACTAGTTTAAATAAAGAAAGAAATTTTATATAATGATGCGTTGATTCTTTCATGATATTTTCAAGATTATTATTATGAAGGATGGTTGCATCGTGGTGCTAAATGAAAAATAAATTATTTCATAAAAATGACATTTTTACCATTCCGATTCATCTCTGTTGACGAAATGATAGTTTTAGTGTTTCTGAACTTGCTTCTCATCGTGTAGAATAAGAGGACTGTACCAAGTAAGTGATGCAGAGAGCCGAAAGCATAGCAAAATCTTAGTAAATCTAAAAGCCAGGATATTTTTGGTAATTTATGAACAAATGATTATTGGCCAACATTTTCCTAATCCATCGACAACTGCATGTGGCCAAATTGCAAAAATAACAACTGCAATGAAAGGAACGCTTATGCAAGCCATATAGACGGCGAACTGAAGAAAATCATTAGATTTTATCTCGAATTAATCAAGAAATAAAATGCTGTTTTGTCAAACTTGTGATTCCGAAAAAAATCTAACCTGAATTAAAACAGCTATCGTTGTCTCTCGATGCATACTCCTTGTTCTATCAGATAATATGTTGTTTCTGCCAGTAATCGATAGCACCATCGACAAATGAAATCCATAATAGGCAATTAGCGATAAGACAAAAATGACGTAGATCAACTCCAAAACCGATAATGCGTGAATGAAGTGATTGCTAAAGTCTGCATAGCCAATGTTCCGAATTTGTTCATCCGATAGACACCGAAATTCGGCTTTGTGCTGGAAATATGAGGTTTTATCGAAAGTCTCTTATGGCAATCGATATTTGTCGAAAAATTGTAGAAACCTTCAATATTAGCATTTCTGCAACTTTTCCAAACTAGCCTCTTCTACGAAGGCGATTTGTTGCGGAGTTCTGCTGACTGCTATCACAAAGACAATGCGCAATCCGATTCCAACAATCACATTGAAAATGATGTAGATGTAAATGTAATTTAATTTTGAAAGAATGAGCTTCTAAATTTTACCACTAAATATTTGACTTTTTGTTAATTCTCTTACACAGCTCCCATTACATATCCATCTATGCTTGTAGTGCAAGGTTGCTCCAATTGAAAAATTGTAGAACGCCTGACATGTGACGAATAATGTCTAAAAAAATGGAAACTTTGTTTAAAATATTTACTTAAAAATAGGCAACAAAATTCACTACGATTTTTTATTCATATAAATCATTTTTATCCAATCTCTTACAACAGCAATTGAAGCTGGACAGTTTTCCAGTGGACCAGCTATTGCAAAAGCATGATATGGTGCTAAAAGAATGGCGTGGCATAAGAAATTGAACCCTGCATCTGATAATGATCCAGAAACCTGAAGAAAAAAAAACTAAAATTTTTTAATAACTACCAACTAACCTGAATTAGTATGAGATAATAACGAAAAATCCGTGCATTCGGCGATACTTTTACCAGCAGAAAATAAATTGACGTTAATGATAGCGGCAAAGAAATTACTCCAGTAACGGTTTGAAAAATGTGAATAACTTTCCAAGTCAGATAAGTATCGTCATTATCGCACATCACATGAACTAAAATATCTTTAATCCATGGAAAGGTTGCAAAATGCGGGCAACGGTTACCTTGCTAACGAGAATTTATTCAGTCTGCTATGAAGAAAATGTAGTTATTCGACCAAAAAATTCAATTTCCATGTGTCCATGTGTAGTCTTTCTTCATAAATCATCACAATACCACCTGTAATTTTCTGTCATAAGACATAGTTTGTAGGTGACTATTCAGATTCAAAGAATTGCAAGAAAATGAATATATGAAAACTAACATTTGAAGATGCACATTTATGTTTCTTAGCATTTACTTTTCATAACTTAAATAGATGAAGCATACTTGCGACAAAATGCAGAAATCATCGAAAACGTTTTTAAAAGAGCAATTTTTATTTTGATATGTAATGAAAATGTTGATGCGGAAATAGGGACAAGAATATTGAAATTCCAAATATTCGAACATGGGTTTTTTTCTTACTCTAATTCACCTGCTCATACTATTTTGATAATAGAACTCAAACAATATTCACTCTAATTGTCATCTTTTTGATTAAAATTTTTATATGATGTCAAAACATGTTAACACATCCAAATTGTCGTTTCATCTCAATATTCATAGTTCATTCAAAATTATTTCTAAGCATGCGATTTCAACATCTTCACATTGCAAATTTTATTTCCCAAATATCATTTATTGAAATCAATCAAATTTGATATGTACAAAAAATAACTTTGTTCACGCATTATGTTTGATTATTCACCTGACGATTATTTGATACGGTATTCTTTTTATTTTTTGGTTTTCTTTTCTTTCGTAATGATATGAATAAAACAAATGTTGCAGTAATGTGATTTAAACTTCCGAGCCCGAATCCAATTCTAATTGCATCTAAACTTTCTTTTCATGTAAAATTAAAAATCAATTTTTGACGAACATTTTCCAAAATCGGTGATAAAAAATTCCGGAAAATAATAAAACGATGTCACACTAATATAAGGTATTGAGGTAGCAATGATAAATACGCCAAACTAAAAATGTTGATTTCATTTTGTTCGCTATGATAACAACTTCAATAACAGTGGCGCGCAAATGCTTGAAACAATGCCTGATAAATTAATGATTGATATCTAGTTTCATAGATCATGCATTGCTCCAAACTAATATTCGCCAGTTATCATTTTTTCTGTTGTTATGCATTTTGAACCTGTATTAGAATAGTGTAAGTTGTACGCTTGTGCATATCTTTAGTTTTTGTCGAAAATAACTGGGATACATAATTAGTCTTCAGAACTTTAAGAGTATGCGTTGAATAATAGATAATTAATCCTGTTAGAACGAATACGTGAAAATTAGTCAGCACAGTCATAATTACGATCCCTTTATTATCACGGTCTAAGTAGCAAACGTTCCATTTTTCAATCTCATTCAAGCAGTAGAAATACTCATCATAATTCTGAATCAGAAAAAATGCCAGTCTTATACGAAAATATATATTCAAAAAACCTTTGAAACGAATTCTATTTGTCTATCATTATTGCCGAAGAAATATCCCAATATTCCAATTAAAGTTAAAAGAAACACCAAATTCAACGTTATTATCAAATACCATAGATAATTTTTGCGAAATATAAATTTCTAAAATAGTCAAATTTTGTCAACGTGTCATTTTCAAGCGATTTACGCAGGAATTACTGCAGATCACTTTATGCTTGTGATAAATTGATAGGATAATAATAAAATTATAGCATGAGTGCACTGTAAAATGAAATATCTAAAATGATACATTTCTCATAATGAATGACATATTTTAAATTCTCACATAAGTATATCCCGCCGGAAAATATTCCATTATGCCTGTCATTGCAAAAGCTGGAAGTGGTGCCAACACTATCGAATGAGATAGAAAATTAAATGAAGCATCAGAACACATTCCAAATAGCTAAACTAATCTTTATTGGCATTTTGAATAATTTGAAATTTTTACAATAGGATAGAAAGTAAGCTAGAGTTCCTTCCCATATTATTTCTTGTTATGATGATACGAAGTTACTACTTTTCCAAATTATATAAGTGTATTATGTTCTTGAAAATCATACTGACCTGCATTACAATTAGATTGTATCGGAAACTAGGCATAACCGTTGTAACTTTGAATATCAAGTAGTAGATTGAATATATGGATAATGGAATTGTAATTATGCCGATGCCCATTTGAAATTTATGAATAAAACTCCAAGTTATAAATTCTGGTTCATCGCACATTTCTGGTTTATAATAGCCGCTAAATGAATAAACTAAGCAATAGTGCTATATGATTCTTGTAATTATCTAGGAAAAAACTACGCATTTCACATAAAAGAAGTTGACATTCTCTCTAATATTAATGAGACAAGTTATACGCATTTTTGGAGAGTTCATTTGAGATCAAATGACTAAGTTTCATAATATTCTATTAATTATCAGACAAGATCTTGTAACCTAAGAAAAAAGTGCTTTAGTAAATTTAGAATATTATCCACTCTAAAATAAAATTGCTGAAATTCACATAGACGAAAATATGTTCAGCAACTAAGTATTCACCTTTCCAACGAAATTTAACACAAGATACTTTTTAAATGGCCGCGCAATGACTTATCTTGACTAATAATACTATGATTTTGATAAATTTCAAGCGTTTTTTAATTTGATATTTTCATGATGACTGCATGCAAGGCCACTTCATTTATTATTCAATTTCGCATAACATATTTTAGTGTAATGACTAAAATGAGGGAAACATCTGTTCACGCATATTTAATAAAACACTAATTGCCTTACAAATATCTGACAGAGTTGAAGAAAATTAAAGTCCCCGCTATCCTTTTCAGGCATAGATAATATTTTCATAAGAAAAATCCAGTAATAATCACGATTTATACGCTGAAAAGAATTTTTTTGCAATCCCCATTCAAAATGCTAAATAAAATTATTTAAAATTTAAATAGATCAGAATTTATTTGGAATTTCAGGTTGACGAGTATGTGAAGCAAATGGCGTTGAACGCAATCGAAGTGGCCTACTTGTCCCTGCTGAAGGGCGCTGTCAGCCCGATGCTGGACGAAGCCAACAGCAAGTCCTTCGATGAAGTCATCAACATACACAAGTCGAAATCGTTCGAAGCAGCAGAGCAGTTGGAGACAATCATGCAGCAGCAAAAATCATCGGAAGAATCCATATCCGATCTCAGCGAAGGTAAATTATTGAGTTTAGATAGAAATAAGAAAAATTAAATGCTATCCTCCTTGCCTAACAATTTTGGAAGTAAAATATTGAAGCGAAAATGTTGGGAAGTTCATCAGGGAAAAACTCAAATTTGTTACGAATTCATGATCAGAGATGTTGGCGGTGCAGTAAAATGGCACATCGCAATGCAAACCATTTTGAAAAATGGTGCACCGCACAGTGAACATCCCTGAATAAATACCTTAATCAATCAAGTTTACGACAAAAGAAATGGTCTTTTAAATTTCAGGTGACTATCCGAGCACTTCTGGCTCCACTGCTACAGTCTATGAATTGCTGTGCGATGAGGACGGCCAAAGAGACTCAACAGATATCTCAAAGAAGCTCTACATCGATGACTACAACAATGAGCTGGAGTTCGTCACTTATGAAGCCAGTCAACAACAACCAGTCGAAATGCAACGAAATGAATGGGCCTTTATCCAAGAGAAGAGCAAATCAGGAGCTGTTCCTGGAGATGATAGGAATCGGCAATCCGTTCCGCCCCCCTCGTATCGACAGAACTACCCCCATTCTAATGCGTCGTCATCAAGTGTTGTCTCTGACATGTCTGCTGACTACAGCAATCTGGATCATGACGAGTACTGCCGAATGCTCATGAGATCAACTGTTGATCAAGGGGTGCTCACAGAAGAACACATCCATGAGGCCTCGCCGGCCCACACTCAGCTACATTACTCTGCTCATGTCATGCAGTTCGACAAGGAAATCTGTGAACCAACAACGGCATTTAGCCAAATGCCGTTAATGATATCAGAAGGCCTGACGATTCCAACTCAATACGATGTCGATCGCGCTAGCAATGCGGCAACTTCTGGAGGCAACAATTCAAGACGATCTTCCGATTTATCCTCTGGCGAGGAGGAGGGGGGAGAACAGCCACGAACATACTCGCCACAAATTTATGAAAGCATAACAAGAATTTACCATCACGATGCTGATCAGCAATTATCGTATTCGTCAGAATGTCTCCAAGAAAAACAGCAAAGCGAGACCCAACAAGAACGCCGACAAATGCCCCAAATCCCTCCTCGCAGTGGTTCGATCGCACTTCAATCCGAAGAATCATTCGATATTCACAAGAAGACGGTAGAAGAGGATCGTTCAACGCCAACCTCTGGAGCCGACTCTCATCGATCATTTGAAAATAACATATCGTTCGAATCGGAGGCAGCTCAGCAGATTAGTCAGCTGCAAGAATTGGATCCCAGATCAGAGGAGGCGAAACAAGAAACTTCTTTACTAACTGCTACTCCAAAAGTCACCGTCCTACGTCGACGCAGCTTTGCCAACCTTCATGCAAAATCAAGCAGCACGAACTCGGACATCGATGAAGAGAAGAAAGATCAACAACCACTTGAGGATATTCTAAAATCGCTTCCTACAACATCTGCTTCCGAACAAAAGCAGGATCAATCAGTTGACATCCCGAAGAAATCAGCTCCACCACGACCAGAGCTTCCTCGAAAGCAGCTGACTTTTCCACAAACAATGGAAGACGAAGATCGATTCTACATGTCTGGAGATTACCAAATTACTTGCATCAGCACGACACCTTATGGCTATCCAATCGAAGAGGAGTTTATTGCTGACGACGTTGAGGCTATACTTCCCAAATCTTCCATGATAATCGACAGTCAAGTTGGAGAGTCAATCTACTTTTACAAAACTCAAAGTTCTGCAGTCCGATTTCGTCCGAAGACTTCACCAGAAATCCTACCGATCAAGGAAGAAAGTCAACAATTCTTTGATGATGAAGATGTCAAGAGCCCATCCACTGAGACGTCTGGTGCAGATAGTCGTGCTTCATTCGAAAGATTCTCGTTTGAGAAAGGATACTTCATAAAGCCGAAACGAGAATTCTCTAATGAAAACCTCATAGCTGAAAACTACCGAGAAGATCAGCAACTTAGCCGTGAAGAACTCGAACATATCGCATTTATTCAACGATTGGCTGAAGAAGAGAGCACGGGTTACCAACAAGAACAGTCTTCTTCGAGCATCTATGAGCAGCAGAACATACTTCCATTAACATCGATATCGAGAGAGCAAAATCAAGCTCAAGTAATGGACAGCAAAATATCATGCTTCAAAGAAGACCAACAATTAACCGAAGAAGAGCTTCGTCACATTGTCCACGTACAGAAACTCGCAGAAGAGGAAAATATAAAAAGCGAATCAACATCAAGCCAATCAAGACCAAAACCACCAAAGTTGGCTGATCGACATGGTCTAGAATCAAAAAGGCAGCAAAAAGAAGGATACTCTTCTGACTGTGAGCATTCCAGTGCATCTTCGGCCGACACGACCCACTCCTTCGCTGAGATATCGATGGACAAGAGCGAGTTCTCGGGAAAACGAGTTTCCTTCGACGAGGACAAATCAAAGAAATCGGGATTTCATATTCCTCAACAAAATTCGATAGCGGCAGCCATAGCAGATGAGCTTCATCGAGACCTACGACTTCTCAGCGATGAGGAAGAACCTGCGACTTCTAGTGGATCGGGAGCCAACCCAAGCATCTCATCTGCAGATATCGATGAGCAGCAAGTGGCCGACTTCGTCACACGTTCGGAAATCTTCGATCTCGAATTCCTGGACCTGACCAAAGTCGACGACGACCTGGTGGCTGATTCCGTATCTATTCAATCCTCTGCTCATCCTGAAGTGATCGAACATGCAGTTCATATATCATCACCAACTTATAAAATAAAGTCTGAGCTTGTGGAATTGAAGAACCAAGAATCTCCTCCAGAAGAATTGACCCCGAAAATTCCGATGCCTGACGTCATCATTCGAAAACGAATAAGCAGTGTGACAACCGATCGAACTTCATCTGGTGACAACGACGGCTCAATGGCAGAGAGTTCCGAAAACTCATCGCGTCGATTTTTCCCGATCGCCATAAAGGGAGAAACCTCGAGTAGCCGAACTGTAGAAGAACCAGCGACGCTCGATGAATACAATGGCCTCAAGATTCCCATCATTATAAAACAGAGCGCCTCTGAAGTTGAAAATCTAACCCGGCTACAGTCTGAACCGATCTATGCAGAACATTTCGACCTCGAGCAGAACGAAATATTGGGTGGGTGTATTATTTTTCTTCTAAAAATAGCATTTCTTCTCTTCTTGCAACGAAATTACGAAATCTATCGCGCATATTAGTAGGCAAGAACAGAACCTTCAACCAGGCCTGGGCGGAAATTCTACTCCTTCGATTTTTGGCCAACCTCTGTATTGTTTATGCTATCCGAAATTTTGAATGCTTTCACGAAAAAATATGACAAAAACGCTATTTTTAGAGCATGCTCTAAAATTGCGTTTTAACCAAAATATCAAAGACAATATAAGTTTTTCATAAGTAACAGCTGCGAAATTTATATTAAAAATACGCTCCAAACCTGGGCAGATTTTTTTCTTCTGTTCTAAAAATTGCTATGACAAATGTCTGAATCTCTATTTTCGTGTTTTCCAGTTTTCAAAGATCATTTCTTGTTTTCCGAAAATCAAAAGATTCATTTCCACCTCAGCCTGCTTCCAATATAGTTTTTTTCTTGTTCCATATCTTTAATTGATTAGGAAAAACATTAAATCCTCAGGCAAATAGTCTCTTGAAAATCATGAATAGTTATCATCAAAATTATAAATTTGGAATTTATTTTTTTTAGAAAATAATAATGCACCAAGCAAATAAACCAATTTTCAGATGAATCTGGCGATGAACAATCCAGTCGAAGTTCGAGAACTTCAAGCGCGGACTCGCATGTGTCAACGTCATTCGACCGCTGTGATTCTGTCGATATGAACCTGCCTTCCGAGCCAACTTCAATTCAAGTCCCTTCTCACTATGACGAGCAAACGAACGACGTCCAGCTCACAGAAGAAGAACTTCGTCACATAGCCTATATCGAAGGTTTGGCCCAACAGCAAGAACCCATATCCCAAGCCCCTCCCCCAAGACCTGCTCCACCTCGACCGATTCCACCCAGAATGATGCCTCGGCTAGTTTCGGAAGGTTCGTACAGCTCTGGCGCCACTTCGGGAGCCGACGAACCAGGATCTTTCGATCAGTTGGAGGATGTTCAAGAAGTGAACGGCAAGAAATCGGAAGCTTGTGAAGAAAGCCAGAGATCGACGCCAACGTCAAGCGCCGACTCACACCAATCGATAGACGACTTTGACGACAAATCGCTCGAAATTCCTGAGATCATCAATCGGATCGAGCAGGAAAAGTGCGAAGAAAACACGATGATTGATTATCAAGAACATCATATTGTATCAACAGAAAATGTCCCTGAGTTATTTCTTCATGAAGCGAGAATACTTCCGCCCTCGTTACCCAGAAGAACAGTTCAATTCGAAGAAATGTCGACAATCAATTATTCAGCTGGAAATGCACCTGCTGAATCATTTCACAGTCAACCATCAACATTTCAAACATTCGAAATTTCAAGACAACCCGATATTCCAAGTCAACTTCAACCTTCAACCACTCTTCCTCCCCAGGATTTGGACCTCTTCGACTTCATCCAAAACATTGTCGCTGAGAATATTCAACCTGCTATAACGCCAAATTTGGACATGTCAAGTGCCGACGACGAGAAAATCGAAAACGCCGAAACTGCAGCTGCTTTCATGCAACGCACTCTATCAGAAGCTCGTTCCTATTCAATGGCGACAGAATCACCCGAGGAACCGAAGTTATTCAGTCGAGAATCATCTGAAGAAAGGAAGGAGATGGAATCTGAAGTTGTTGATGTTGGGTCAGTAGCTCCTTCGAATAAATCGATCATTCTCCAGAGCTCTGAACCAGTATTTTCTCTGCAAGACCTCGAAAATATGGTATTCCAAGATCAAAGTGGCGAATCGACAAGTGCTTTATCGCAAGTTCAAGAGAAAAAGAGCTCAATCCATGAGAGAGAAAGCATATTCGACGAGATTTCTAAGAGGACGTCTTCGGTGGATAAAGCATCTGACGTACAACAAAGCAGTTCACGAATGATGGAAGATGAACCTTCAAAGGATAGTGAAGAAAGGGAAAGTTCGACAGAATTTATCGGACAAGTCTATTCTCAAGTCACCGATTTCCTTCAACGACGATCATCGGAAATTCTTGAGAAAGCCAAGTCTATCGACATTGAACTGCCAGACATGCCGAAATTCGACGAACTCGAGTTGAAGAGTATATTCGACACTGACAAATCAGATGAATTGGGAACCCCAAGGAGGGACAAGCGGAAGTCAGTTTCCTTCGAAGAACCACACAAGTCTATTGATTCGTCCACTGCGACTTCTGGAGCCGATAGTATTTCTGATCATGAAAGATCATTTTCACTCGAAAAGGAAGATGCAGATTTGCAACAAAGAAGTCTTCTATCGCAAAGACGAGAATCCGACCAACCCACTACCGATGCTTCAAACCAGCAAGTTGAAAATATACAACCTATGGACCAGGAAACCAGCTCTACGATGTCGTTTGGCCAAGTCTACTCTCAAGTTACCGACTTCATCCAGCGGGAATCCACGAAAATCATGGAGAAGGCCAAGTCGATCGATTTCGAACTGCCTGAGTTTGAAATGCCAAAGATCGAAAATCTCCCGAATATCTTCGAGTCGCAAAAATCTGACGAGACCCAGTCACCAACAACCAGCAGGAAGAAGTCCGTATCGTTTGAAGAGCCACGCAAATCTGAGGAGCCATCGCCAGACACTTCGGAAGCAGACACACCCTCGCCCAGCGGAATAATTTCCTTCGACGCTGATGAAAGTCACGGCTTTCAAGAAGTTGGAATGCTCCAACAACGACGAGAATCTGACCGACCCAGTACTGAAGGTATCAATCAGGAGCAGAGCACGAGCGCAGCAATCGAACAGGTCTACTCGCAAGTTACTGGATTCATTCAGCGAGAATCTGTCAAAATCCTGGAGAAAGCAAAATCGATTGACTTCGAATTGCCCGAAATGCCGAGAATCGAGAACCTTCCCAGTATCTTCGAAAAGGAGAAGGCAGATGAAGTTCAGTCGCCCTCAATTAGCGTGGAGAAGTCAATTCAGCTAGAAGAAGAAAATGAGCTCAGCGACAAGTCGTCTCAGACGTCGGGAGCCGATATTCCTTCGCCCAGTGGAATTGTTTCCTTCGACATCTCCGATGATGAAATTTTAAATGAATCAAACCCAAAACAACAACCCAAAGCCCCAGAAGGAGACACCGACAGCTTCCACCAAGAACCGGATACTAGCACGTCGATTGGAGAAATTTATTCGCAGGTCACGGACTTCATTCAACGACGAAAATCAGAAATTTTGGAAAAAGCAAAATCTATCGATGTCGATCTACCAGAGTTACCTAAATTCGACGAGCTCGAGCTAAAAAGTATCTTTGACACCGACAAGTCAGAAGGACCACACGAAACTGATGATTTATCGTCAAAGACATCAGGAGCTGACACACCAAGATTCAGTGGAGTTACGTCATTAGAATACGAGGAAGAAGAAATTCCCCAGAATCAATCTATTGACGAGTCTTCAGACGACCATCGAGAAACAGAGGCAAGCGCATCAATCGGAGAAGTCTATTCACAAGTTACCGACTTCATTCAACGGCGGTCTTCGGAAATTCTGGGGAAGGCCAAATCGATCGATTTACCAGAGATGCTCAAGTTCGACGAGCTAGAGTTGAAGAGCATCTTCGATGTCGACAAGTCAGAGGAACCACACAAAGACGAGGATTTGTCATCGAAAACATCAGAAGCCGATTCGCCTTCGAATAGCATGATCCAGTCACTCAACTACAAAGAGAGAATTCCCCAACAAAGGCGAGAATCCGAGAAACTCATTACCGATGAATTCAGCTATCAAGCAACAGAGGATAGCATAAACGTGTATCAAGAGCCTGAAACCAGTACATCGATAGAGCAAGTATATTCCCAGGTCAGTGACTTCATTCAACGGCGATCTTCGGAAATTTTGGAGAAGGCCAAGTCGTTTGACCTGCCCGAAATGCCAAAATTCGACGAACTTGAGTTGAAGAGCATCTTCGATGTCGACAAGTCAGAAAAATCAGGAACATCCTCGCCTCCAACCTCTGGTGCCGATACCATTTCGGATCATGAAATGTCATTCAATACAAATGAGATTCAACACACCCAAGTATTCACAAGCGAACATCGCTTAACGGCGGCTGAGTTGCAGCACATAGCAGAAGTCCAACGATTAGCAGAAGAGAGCGCCTCCGGAGTGAATATTCATCAAGGACCACCATCTCCAAATATGAAACGAAAGAAGTCGATCTCCTTTGAAGAGCGGCAAAAATCTGAAGATCGTTCGCCATCTACCTCGGAGGCGGACAGCATCGCTGATCGAGAAGAATCGCTCGACATGAGTAGCTTGCACCACGACGACATTCCAAGTCACGACCAACCACCTCTAACAGCTGCTGAGTTAGAACACATAGCGAATATTCAGCGACTTGCCGAACAGAGCTCGTTTGATGCGAAGATCCCGGTCCGACCCCCACTTCCGGCAAGTATTCTTCAGAAACGGGAAGAATCGAAGTCGATGGAGAGCCAACACGAATCTGGAGCAGCTTCTGGGGCCGACGAAAATTCCGACGTTGAGTCATCATTCGAAGTGATCGAAATGCCACAACAAATCATCAAAAATGAAGATCAGCAGCTGACAGCCGAAGAATTGGAGCACATCGCCAGAATCCAGCAAATGGCAGAGCAAACTTCATTCGAGACTAAAATGCCGATTCGCCCTCCATCCCCAAAAGTGCCTTATCAAACGTCGATCAGCATTGACAGGAATCAAGTAGAAGTACGCGATGATCAGTCTTCTGCCACATCTGGAGCTGATGAAGTTGTTTCGTTCAGTCAGCCGTCATCCATAGATCAGTATGAGTTCGAAGTTCCTTCCTTGCCCAGCATCACCATCGTCGATAATTATCACTACGAGAATCCCGAATCGCCGATGATGCAGGACACACTTGCCTACATAAATCTAATCGTGGAAAAATGCTTTTCTGAAGCCATCGAACTACTGGCGTTGCAACGTCCTGCTCAAATGATGATCACATCATCAATCCACCAAGACGAATCATGGGAGAACCTGAAAGACGATCGACACTCACGACACTCGAGTGCAACTTCTGGAGCTGACAGCAGAAGATCCTTCGAACAAAACTCATCAATGGAGCAGCTTAATGAACCAGAAACTTATCAAGGAATCGACTTATCACTAGTGTTCAACGACCATCCAATGAGCCAGATTCAAGAAACTCAGCCAGAACAGCACCAATTGACAGCAGAGGAGCTCGAGCACATAGCCAAGATTCAACGATTAGCCGAAATCGAATTCACGCAGTCGCAAAATGATGACATCATTCGTGACACAGTAGAGATTTCACTCTCAACTTCTCCCTGCAATATCGACGAAGTCGCACACAATTCGACTATTTTTGGAATTGCTCATTCGCGTCATATCCAACGTTATCCTGAGATGGCAGAAGAAATTCACCGATCTCCACCACAACCGATAATAATTTCCGAGACTTATGACGAACAGCAGCAAATGGACCAGCAACTAGTCGATCAAGACGTTCATTCCTACGGCACTTTCCAACAATCAATATCAGAAATCATCGCTCATCTGCGTGCCGAATCTCCTCCAACTCCGTTGACTATCGTTCACGTCGAACAGGAAATTGACAATCTTTCCGATTTCTCTGAAGCCACATCCGGTGCGGATTCACATCGCTCATTCGAAGAACCAACACTGTCGATCGACAACGAGCACTACGAGTCAAGTCCAATGGATGATCAAAGGCGAATCGCTAATGAAGTGCCTCTAACTCAGGAAGAAATTGACCATATCGTTCGCATTCAAAGACTTGCTGAGCAAGATCTGACCCAAAGCATTCAACCGTCAACAGTCGTAGTCCAAGAAATACAGGAAACTGAGATGGTCCCGTTTGACTTCGTCATCAACTCTTTACCATTCGAGCAAATCGAGTCAGGAAAGCTATTGGAAAGAACCGCCCACAGCTCCACGATTTTCGAAAAATCGTCATCTCAAACCATTCAACAGCCAGAAATCGAATTCTGTCTTCACAAGAAAGTTCGTCCTCCACCAGTTCCTGAACGTCCCAAGCCGATGTGCAGAGAAGAAATGATCTTCGAAGAGCAAGATGTTGCCTCAATTTCTGCCGAATCTCACGACAGAACATCCTATTCTTCTACCATATTCTTCAAGTCATCTGAAGAGCAAATCCCTCTACCAGGAATTCAAACTACTGATCTACTCGAGTCGAAAGTGAAACAAATTCAAGAGTTTGCCTGGAGGTCGAGCATTCCACGAACAGAGCCGAAACCTGCATTGTAAGTTTTCTTTCTAGTCTAGAAATGATTATGTCTATATTTTTTCCTTCCAAATTCAATGTTTAACTATCCAAGCAAGATTTATCAAATTTATTTTAAAAATACATCTACAGTAGCGGAAAAAGTATCCAATCACCAAAGAAATTTCAAGTTCCTGGTTTGAGCATATTTAATGATCCAATCGGATAAAATTTTGCACATATAAAGGAATCCTCATGCATTGAAAGATTGGCAGTTAATTGGATTGAGCCAGCACAAGTGTCAAAATCAGCCACTAAAACTTTCACTGATTTCTGGGTACTTCTGTCCGCTACTGTATTCTTGAATAAAATTAATGCGATCTTTTCGTGCCTAGATCCATGAAAATTTCGGAACCTCCGAACGTTTTCCGAAGAAAGTAAATTCCTGTTATGAGTGAGTATCCAGAAGGAATACTTCCGAAGTTTTTTTGATCTGTGGAACTGACTAATTTATCAGCTATTTTGAGGAAGATGAAAAACTCCAGAAATAATGTTTATTATTTTCAGTGAACTTCCTCCGGGCTTTGAGGAGCTGCCCATCGAAGATCAACAGCGGATCCTTCAAGTCTTGGCTGCAGCTATGGAAGATGAAGCCGGCCAGTTGACAACTGCTCAAGTGATTCAAGAAGTTGAACAGGAGCGTGAAAGCTCAAGTGTCGCTACGAGCGAAGCAGACAGCGTCCGGTCTCCCAGTATTAGCTCGTCAATCGATATGCCGGAAGTTCAAGCACCTGAATATGACCAAATCGTTAGAACAAGAATAGACTACTACAAGCCGTGCAATTCTGAAGTGGTTGAGCACAACGTATGTGCCACAATCGCTTTCGTCAAAGTGAAGTCTCAGTACGTTCCCTATGAGAGGCCTCAGACTCCGGCCAGAATCATCGAAGTTCGTGAAGACTACGACCATCAAATTGCTATCATTCGGTACGATTCCGCTTCAAGTTGTGCTACTTCGGAAGCCGATATGGTCAAGTCAGGCAGTGAGAGTGACTTTGCATCTGATGACAATATGTCAGCATTCTTGGAGAAGAAAATCCAACCTCAAGAACCTGAAGAACAGCAGCTTACAGGGGAGGAATTGGCCCATATCGCTTATATCCAAAGTTTGGCGGAACAAGATTTCGTCGGAAGTTTCATTTCATCCGAACAACAACCAGAAATGCAAGCTGAAATGATCCCATTCGATTTCGATATTCAATCTGCTCCCTATACGCAGACGATAGCCGGGAAGTGCATCGAGCGTACTGCCTACAGCTCAACTATCTTTAAAAAATCAAGATTAGAATCTGTGCATCATCCTGAATTGGAACTCTGTCTACACAAGAAAATCCGTCCACCTCCTTTACCGGAACGACCGAGGCCGATGTGCCGAGAGGAGACTATCTACGATGAACCGAGCGCATTTTCAGTGTCTGGAGAAGCTCTCGGCCGAACTGCTTACTCATCAACGATCTTCTTCAAATCATCGACCAGCGATATTCGAATTCCTCAATCGCATTTCTGCAGCAGTCTGCCAGTTCGACCACCGAAAGTTATTAGTCAACAAGAAATTTTGTCGGAGCCTCAACTAACCGAAGAAGAGTTGGAGATCATTCGGCGAGTTTCGGAGCGGGCCATGCAAGATGAGATGATGACTTCAAGTCAAATGCGTCTGTCTGTTCCTGAAATCTTTGAGCAGGCCCCAGAAAATCAAGAGCTCTCGGCAGAAGAACTTGAGATGATAAGGAGAGTCAACGAAAGAGCAGCGGCAGAGGACAGCATATTGACGGAAGAGAAAAGTGAAATCATCCCTCCGAAGAGCGATCTCCAAGAACTTACTGAAGACGAGCTGGAACATATCCGAAGAATCACCGAAATGGCAGTGATAGATTCCGATAACTTCTCAATGCCTATGCAGCAGCCCTTCGACCAGATTTATGAACCCGAGAAGCTCGATGAAAAATCAAGCATTCGACGAAATAGCAGCGATGCGACAGAAAGTGCTGATAGTAGACAGGATTCATTTGAAGCTGAAAACGGACGCTACTGGCCAGAATCGATGAGCGAGATTCATGAAGTGACGTTAGTAGAAAATGGACCTGTGCAAAGTTTGGAATCTGGAATGTTGATTGAAAGAACAGCGTACGCCTCAACGCTATTTGGAAAGTCTAATTCTGAAAGAAGACGATATCCTGAAGCTGAGTTCTGTCTATACAAGAAAACTCGGCCTCCACCCATTCCTGCTAGGCCTAAACCAATGTGCAAGGACGAGATTGTCTTCGATCAGCATGATATAACCTCAATATCAGCTGAAACCCTCGGGCGTACTGTATACTCGTCGACAATTTTCTTCAAATCAGATACTCAAGGAGTTTATCATCCACAAATCGAAGAACCCTCCATACTGCTTATCCCGGTCAAGAAGTTGAGCGATGAAGTCGTGGTCGACAAAATAAAATGTCACAAGCCGATTTCACACGAAGCCATCGGACACAATACTCGTTCATCATGGACTCGAGGGTTGGCGCAAAGTTCGGAAGTCCAATATCCCGAGATCGAAAGGGTCGCTGGAAGAATCCTGTACGCGCAAGAAATTGAAACGACGGTTCACGAATACGAATCTGACAACATCTCCGAGAGGACTTCTGGCGCTGATGAAGAACGGTCGTCATCAATCGATGACACCTCGAGTTCCATCCTTCCGAAAGAATTCCATTTCGAGCATCGAAAAATTCGCCGGCAAATAACCGAGCGTGAGCCTGAGTGGATAGAACCAGAGGGAGAATTTGTTCAAGAAACGCAGACAAGAGCCGATAAGCCAGAAGGAATGGAGAACTTGACAGATGAGGAAATAGCTATGATCCAAGCAAAGATGGCCGAGTTCGAGCAGGAAATGCCAGGAAGTGCAGAACCATTGCCCTCTGTTCAACAGCCAACTACTGCTGAAGTTCAGAAGCCGTCATCAGCACTTGCATTGTAAGTAAATTAGTGTGGGAGTATGATCGCTTGATGAAAATTACAATAATGCATTTTTTCAGAGGAACAATAAGAATTTGCTCGTTACATATTTGCGATTTGTCTCATGAAATTCCAACTCTAATTTTCAAATTCCTTGAAACAATACGCAAATATGAAACGGTACCTGTCCATTTTTAAAGTAAAAATTTGTTTTTTTTAACTTTCATCAAGTAATGACACTCGTAGTATTCCGAAATTAAAACTAAATTCATTTTCAGCGAGTTACCGCCGGGCATTGAAGATTTGCCGATCGAAGAACAGCAACGAATAATCGAGCTCATGGCAGCGGCCGTAGAACAAGAATCAATGCTGACAATGCCAACTGGAATACGAGATTCTATTGTCGCAGTTCAACAAGAACCAGCTGTAACCTATCGAGAGCCAAAATCTCAAATAGAATCGACATCTGCAGCAATGTTGTAAGTGTGAATTATGCTAAATTCCTAGCAGAAAAACTTTATAAAATTTTATTTTTTTAATTATCGAATTCAAACTAATTAATCTCAAAAGTGTATCAAGAATATCAAATTTCAGTGAGTTGCCGCCTGGTTTCGAAGATCTTCCTAATGAGGATCAACAGAAGATCTTGCAAGTAATGACAGCCGCATCAAAAGAAGGTTCAATACTCACAATGCCGGCAGGAAAACGAGACTCTGTTTCTGCTGTACCGATTCAACAACAAGTCGAAACTCACCAAGAATCGCAGCCTCAAATGAAACCGTCCGATATGCCACTGTTGTAAGTCTGCAGTCCTTTGTAAAGATGAATTATTCGAGACTTTGTCATATGAAAACTTATCATGTTGTAAGAATTAGTGAAAAGAAAGGTTATATCCTCTCTTACTCAACCCAGTAACGGTTTCATATGGCGAAATAATGGAAAATCATGTCTATTTTCCTTCCAAAAATTTTTCTATGAAGAATAAGAAGATTAGAAATTTTGAGAAGATCTTGAAATTCGAAAACCCATTCAAAATTTCTCAGAAACTGAAATTATTTCTTTAAAATTTCAGCGAATTGCCGCCTGGTTTTGAAGATCTGCCAATAGAAGATCAGCAAAGAATTTTACAAGTTATGACAGCCGCATTCGAAGACGAATCCATAAGCAAGACGAGTCTTCAAATCCAGCCATCAGGAGGAGACTCATTTGCTGTCCTTCCAATTCCAGTTCAGTCTGAATCTCAAGATGCCACACTCATGCCAAGCCTCGAAAAGCACTCATCCAGTGAGGCAACAAGCAGTGCTGATTCTGAAATCGACGAGTCACTTCAAGAGCCTCAATTCATCTTCAATCAACCGTCTATCACAGAAACTACATTTGTCGATCACGAGCCCTACACGGATAGGAGGTTGTCAGAAATCATCAGCCATGAAATTCATCAACAGGTTGTTACCAATAGCGCTAGATCAATTCAACTCCCTGTTCACAAGTCACATCCACCAGCCATCCGACTCGAGACGCCAGAAATTCATGAGATCGTCGATAACGAAGTTGACGAGGATGTAATCAGCCATTCATCAAGCCCAACGCAAGGTGCTGACGACCAGAATGCTTCAGGCAGAAGTCTCTCGTCGTCACTCGATGCAGACGAATTTTATTATCCATCCTCAACTCCTCTGCTGCCAGCAACATACGAAGACACGATCCACGAAGTCGAGCATGAGATTCTCAAATATCCCGAGGACGAGAGCTTGGTCGACGAGGAGCATTCAAGTGCCACGAGTGGTGCAGATATTGATGAATCTCGAAGCATCGCATCGTCCATCGACATGGTTGCTCCTTTGATTCCAGAATACGATCAATTTATCAAGGAGAAGCCCCATGATGAAAGCTCTTTCCAGTCTTCAAAACCTCCCGAGATAAGCCCCTGTCCCTCGGTCATGGAATCGAAACTGCTCAAAAAGGATGAACCAGAATGGCCTTCAACGACAATGACTCGTCCTCAGCAAGAAATCCCCAGCTTCGCGCCCGTATTTGATCAGCAAAGAGCTGCACCGTTGTAAGTAGAGTTTTCTATTTCTGCAGTTGGTTGTTCAGTAATTTCGCGCAGAGCTAAATATCTCTTGAAAGCATAGCTGATAATATTCGATAAGATTTCACCCAAATAGAATATCGATAATCAATAACTAACTAACAAGCGTATGTCACTTGTTTTAGCCAGTTTCGAGAAAACTATCATGGAAACATTTCAAAGAAACCTGCTCGAAATTATGTGGCAACTCAATACTTCAAAAAGACGTTTTTATCTTTGTTTACTCTATCAAACATGTATTTGAGGAAAAAATCATTTGAGAAGAAGTTTGGAGGAATAAAATATCAAACATCTCACTCCATTCAGAAATCTTCTTTAAAAATTAACCATATTGATCTTTTAAAGCGTTTGGAATAATGAATCAATCAAAATGAGGAAGTAAAATGCGAAAGAAAGACAAATGTGAACAGAGCAATTTCCTAATATCCAGAGTAACGGATACGCCACTTCCTATTTAGACTGAATCATATGATAGAATGAGAATAGTCCACTAAAGTCATTGTTTTACTTTTGCCAAGTTATTTTTCTAAACGTTCTATGTTTATTATTTTCAGCGAACTGCCGCCTGGTTTCGAAGATCTTCCGATTGAAGACCAGCAAAGGATCTTGCAATTCATGGCAGCAGCCATGGAGGATGAATCGAAGAACATGGGACCACCACCTCCTTTGATATCACATGAGAAAATAATGCCCGCCTCTATAAAACCTCAAGACATGCAACCAGAATTGACAGAAGAGGAACTTGAGCAAATCCGTAGAGTGACTGAGCGTGCAGCAGTCATGGAAGAGGAAGCAATGAGAAGATTGTCTCAAACCACGACAATTTCTATCGGGAAGCCTTCAGAAATCGCGTCTCCAGCAATGCAGCCACAAGATATCAAGCAGCAAGAGTTGACAGAAGAGGAACTTGAGCAAATTCGTCGTGTCGCCGAACGAGCAATAGCCGATGAAATGATAATGCCAAACAGGATATATAACGAAGAAGAGGAGGAAAAGTCGAGTGCGACAAGTGAAGCTGACAATACCGAATCGAGAAGTATCGCATCATCAATCGACGTGCCCACTATTCGAGCTCCAGAATACGACCAAATCATCAAAACTCGTACTGACTATTACAAGCCGTGCAGCTCCGAGGTGGTTGAGCGTCAATCCTTCACTACAGTGCCCTACTTTCAAGAAACATCGGAATATGTCCCCTACTATCGACCTCAGTCGCCAGCCGAATTTATTGAGCTTCATGACATCACCCAACCAGCTGAGGTATGGAATCCGGAATCTGGTCCGACGTCTGCAGCCGACAGCACTCGATCGCAAGACGGAGATTACATGCAGGATTATCAGGCGAAAATCGATGATGAGGTGCAATACTCCGCAAAACCATTCGAATTCAACGTCCAACCGGCAGAGGACTTATTGGAAGCTGACTCAGAGCAGGAGCAACTTCTGCAAGAATACCGAAGTCATCATCCAAACAGACGGATTACTGTTGCCTATACTTCTTTTATTCAGCCACCACGAAGAAGTTTCCGCTCGTCACTTTCATTCACGACTGGAACTACAGAGCACTTTCGGGACACATTTGGTCGCAGCATAGACGATCGATACATGGATGATCATGAAATCTCAAGAAATACCCCTGCTGAAACTGACTATGCATTCAACCTCGATGACATCAAGAACCTGATCGATGATCAAGAGAGCAGAGCGGCTGCATTCGGAGAAACGAAGCAAAAGTCGAGAGCATCCAACGAATCTTTGCGATCTCGATCGCTGACAAGTCTGGATTCTCCCAATCGACATTCGTCGCTTGCTGACTTTACCACTGAGTTCGCTCACAAGGACCGACGAGAAGAGATCAAACAGATGAGAGGAGCAATGAGCACAAGCGAAGTCGATAGGTTGGAGAAACAGCAGACGAATGGGCCGAATGCTTACGAACTGTGCGAACAAGACAGTTTCATGTCAACTGACCTATTGTGTAACGTTGATTTCCTATGGCGACTCAACTTTGCTGCACATCGACTCACCGAGGACATTGCTGAAATGGCTGGCAGAGAGTTGCTACATCACTACCGCAGTCAACAGAATCCAAGAGCCCGATACTTCAGCGACACAGTCGACCATGAATATTCTGGCTCGATTGAATACGAGGACGGCGATATTCCAGAAGAGTAAGTCAATTGTTATACTATTTATTTTCAGATTGCTAAACTAAATTTCATAGCTTAGCCCTGAATTCTGAAAAATAAGCCTTGAAATTCTTTGAAGTTAGGCATTTTCATGAATATTATTATCAACAGGGGTGTGCAGTATTCCGACTTCGATTCCAGAGTTTTGGGCCTCGGAATTCAGATTCCGATTCCTGTCGTGGAATAATTTAATACCGATTACGATTTCGGGTTCACGAAATTTCAATTTCGACTTCGCATCCAATTCCAAATTTTTCAAACCTCAAAATCTTGCACACCCATGGTTGTCAAACATCGAGAAATTGTATTTAAAAAATGAACACATTCTGCGCAAAGCTATTAGGCCTATAAGGTGTTTTAGCTTTGTCGAGTAAAATTTCCTACAAATCGACCAGCTCTTTATCCAAAGTGGAAACAGTAAATTCGACTTTTCAGTCTGGTAACAGACTGAATCCAGACCGATTCAATAGCCCGATTGAGTCTTTATAGTCTTTATTCACTTTATTTTTCGTCTTTATTAATGGTGTTTCCGGACTAAAATACTTGGTTTACTGTTTCCAATCTGGATAAAGACCTAATCGGTAGGAGGTAGTCGATTAGCTGGAAACTTTATTCGACAGAGTGTTACAAACGCTATATCGATCTAATAATTTTGTTCAGAGACAGGATATTCTATGCGTAAAACTTTGCACAAATTTGCAGTTGATTTTAATCAAGTTTTAAAAGCTTGCAAAACATTTTTTTAATATTTAAATTTGCGTGTCATTGTTTAATTCAGTTTTGATTGTTGGCAGTAGCATAAAATACCTAAAACTATCAAGATTAGAAGGTATTTTGACGCTAAATGATTTCAGTTCAATGACTGCATTCACTGTCAAAGAGATTCCACATGAAACACCATCGTTTGGCTTCTTTTCATTCCTCGCACCTCGCCGCAGCATGGTCGAAGGTAGACCACACTCCGCTTTGGCATTATTCTCATCACCCTCTGAGCCACGACGTGACTCTTCTGACAGCAAGCAGGGCATCGACATCTTACAGATGCTCAGGAGGTAAGAAATTTGTTGGGTTGAAGTGGCGTGAAAAAGAGTACCCAGATTTGTAAAAGTGACGGAGAATTTCGACGCATTCTTACAAACCTGGGCATTCGTGCTAAAAATCAACATTTTCAACAATATTGAAACATTTCCAGGCTAATTTTTTCCCATTGGAAGATAGGAATCCCTACAATTTGTATTTCTTTGGAAATGTGCGCTTGATTAGATTATCAAATGAATGAACTAATCCAGATGCACTACGAAGAGTGAACAATTCGCTAAATGAATGGAGAATTTCATTGTGCGAAATACAACATCGGAGGAAACAATTTCATTTTGGATCTGTTTGAAATTTATTTGCCTTTTTGCAAGCACATTCTAAACGCTGTTCTTCAAGTGCCGCGTATTGCTGTCAGCTGTCAATAATGTGTGCATTTTCTTATTCTGAACATGCTTTGCCAAATTCGGGCAGAGACTAAATACACTTATTTCCATAAACTCAAAAATGAGTATTCCTAGCATTTCTAAAATTCGATGAATTATTTAAATTTTTCCTGGCTCAGGAGCAGCGGTGCTGAGTCTCGTTCTTCCACCGATAGCCCATTGAAGCTGCCAGACACTGCACTAGTCGGCTTGAGTGAGGAGGAGAAGAAACACATCAACTCTGTCCTGAACAAGTCCGCCAAAATGGGATCGCCATCATTATCTAGAAGGTGAAATAAGCGAGATCGTGAAAATTTCTCATAATGTTCAAATAGGCGATAACGTTCAATACTAAAAGGAATATTTTTATTTCCAGAAGCTCGATCGCTCAACAAATTCTGCCTGAATTGAGCAGTTTGTCTAACAAGGAGAAGGAACACATCCAGTCAGTTCTCGAGAAGGCAGAGCGACAGATGCCGTTCGTTATTCCAAGTCGAAAGACCGCTGTTCGAACTGAATCGACCACTTCGCGAACTTCTCAATCGGAAGACGAGTCGTTGTCGCTATCGGAACGGAAGAAACCTGGAGCTATCGTATCTGAGGAAACGCCTATTCTGTCGGGATCTCCAGCATTCGACCAGCCACAAACTCCTACTGTCGTTCCTCCATCTCCCGCCACTTCATCCCTCCGATCTCGGTCACCTGCTCCCCCAGCCATCAACATCCCGCATTCGATCATCCCGAACATCAATGTCTATCAGCCTACGCCGCCGTTGAGTGCCAAGACTGACTCCTCCCGACGTTCGTCTGGCAGTTCGTCATTCGGCTTCCAGACGCCATCGTCGATTTCCGGATCGATGAAGTCGTTCTTCGGAAAAGCGCATGAGAAGATCAAGTCAGCTGCAGACACGATCAGCAAGGAGCTAGAGTTGGATGAGCAGCAAGATAGAAACGAAAGCGAATTAGAAAATGCGTCAACTCCAAGGAGTGCAGATGGAAAGGAAGAAGTGACTCAGGAACGAAAGATAAGCGGAAAGCCAGACGGAATGGAAGACTTGACCGATGAGGAAATCGCTATGATCCAAGCAAAGATGGCCGCCTTCGAGCAAGAAATGGCCGGAATTTCTCCGATAGCACCCAGTTCTCTGGCTTCATCAGTTCCGTCACAGAGAGTTTCTCCGATGCCCGCATTGTAAGCTACTTTCATCTTTTAAATTGTCAAAAATTCTAATTTTTCAGCGAACTTCCTCCTGGAATAGAAGACCTTCCCATCGAAGAGCAGCAAAGAATCATCGAGCTCATGGCGGCCGCAGCAGAACAGGAGTCTATGCTTACAATGCCGACAGGACAGCAAACTGTTGTTGATTCAACACCAGTTCAACAGCCACAGACTCGAAGAATTTCCACCACTGCTCCAATGACGTAAGTTTATCCAATTGGTTGATTTTGCAGGGCGTGAAACAGTATTTGCGCTAATTTGAGAGCACAAAATATGAGGAAAAATACTTTTTCGTTAATTTTTGAAGTCATTTCGGATTCTTTATAGCTGAATCTTTATATTTGTCAACTTCCACTATATTGACTTGCATTTGAATGCTAAACTTAACGTGATTCCGGACCAATAGTTACCCGGAGACTTTCGCTACAATCTGTTATAATAAATTTTATGCTAAATTTATGAGTGAATATAGGGGTTAATGGTATGCTACTCATTCACAAATGTTGGAAGAAAAACAACGTTGTGAGAGTTTAACAGTTTATGAAAATGGAGCCTGCATTGTCAGTTTTATAACTCTTTTTCCTTCGCAGTTCAAATATAGGAAACTATTGTACTAATATCTCAAAATTAAAAAGAACCAACTTTTTGTAATCAAGAGCCAGTTGCATCATCTATCTTTCGCATTTTAAGGTACAGCCAAATTTCATTAGGATAGCGAAAATGAAATGACCCGTTGCTAGGTGCTGTGGAATTTCAGAATGGAGCTCAAATTTTTCAATAATGCAGACATTTTAACTTTCCTATAATTTTAAATAAAAAATTTCAGGCAATTGCCTCCTGGCATCGAGGATCTGCCGATTAAGGAGCAGCAGAAGATTTTGCAAGTGATGACAGCTGCTCTAGAAGACGAAATTGCTCAACAGGCCTTGAATCAACCCCAGTTCCCTTCAACTTCCTCCTACATGCCGGAGCCATACGACCATGATCGATCGCCGATGCAGAAGACACCGGAGCCGGAATTGACCGAAGAAGAACTCGACCAAATAAGACGGGTAGCTGAACGCGCCATGCAGGACGATATCGCGATAACGGAACGAATGCAGAAGAATGAAATCGAGAAAGCCCGACGAATGTCAGAAGCTGGAATTTTCCCCGACGTCAAGTCACCAGCCCCAGAAAGAGTTGGGCAATTGGTAGAGGATACGGGACTATCCGCAGAAGAACTCGAAATGATTAGAATGGTCAACGAGAGAGCAGCGGCGGAAGAAGCGTTGTTCGTCGAAAACCAAAAACAACAACCAACAACGATGAAAGACGAGCCTCAAGAATTGACGGCAGAGGAGCTAGAACATATTCGGCGAATCACAGAGATGGCAGCGATGGATTCCGAAGGCTTCGTGCAACAACAACAACAACAAAGAAGCTCTGAACCGATACAGATGATTAACATTGCTCGCCAAGTCAGCGATGCGACAGAAAGTCCTGACAGCATGCGAGGCTCGTTTGAGGAAGAATACGACCAAGCTAATGAAAGGAGGAGGTCATCCGGACACAAGTTTGTCATTGATGAGCGAGATTTCGATCGTGAAAGCGAAGCTACTGAGGAGCAAGACAGTCAAAGATCCTCCCCTCTAACAGAGGGAGAGGACGAAAGATCGCAGGACTATGACGAGCAGCCTCAGTATTCGGATGGAAGACGCCTGAGTTATGAGCACGAAAATGAAATCATTAGGCCGGAGTTGGAAATAGATTATCGGGACTTTGACTCGCGAGCAGTCGATGGAATGCAAAATGAACATGCCGAAAGGAGCGTGGGAATGTTCTCATCCATTTACCTCTCTGAAAAGCAGCAGCAAGATATCGGTGAGATGTTCTGGGACAGAGAAAAAGACGAAGCGGCAGAAGAAAAACGAGACGGCGAGCCTGAATACGCCATTAGAAAGCAGGAGAAAGCTGTTGAAGAAGGAGATTTGAGTAAGGAGGCAAACGAGAGGGTAGGGGAT
>LIAE01007451.1:95564-109168 GCA_002287525.1 Diploscapter pachys
GGAGATCGAGTGAGTTCCTCTCAATTCCCTTTTACCGCTCAACAGCAGCAGCAAGAGCAACAACACCTTGTTCCCAGCAATTACTACGACTCGTCTCGTCACATTCAAACATCGGAATTAGCCGAGGACAACAACAGGCCTGATAATGACATATTCACTACTCAACGCGATGAACTACGAGAGCAAATCGATTCATTCGAAGCTGAACTCGACAAAGTCCAAATGCCAACGGAAAGTGAAAGGGCACGAACTGACGGAGAGGTGCCTGTGAGCAGCGAGGAACACTTTGACGAAGAAGAGGAAGAGCACAAAGGCACTCAGTCGACCATGTCGTCTGCTCACAGCAGACAATCCATTGGCAGTCACAAGAGCAGTGACTTCGATATTAAGTAAGATTTTGTACAAATTTTAAAAACAGAAAAAAAGAAATATACGAAGATTTCCTCTTGGAATTTATGCGTTTTGCCTATTTTGCGAACTGGCTTGTCTTAGATTCTTTTTTCTAGGACGAGGATGAACGGAGAAATGCCAATTTTTGTTTAAATTCTTGTATATATAATTAGGACGGGAACGGGTGGGGCATTTTAAACTTGGACGGGAACCGCGATTCGAGTTTTCGAGGTAGAATCAAGAACGGAGGGGACGAGTTAATCTTGGATAAGCCGGTTTGCGAAAAATGAACGTCTTCTTTGTACTACCAAATTGGGCATGCTGAAATTCGTAATATTCCGTTACTTTTCAATTCCTCGCTCAATGTCTGACATATTTTGCAGCGAGGTTATTTTGATTCAAGACATTTACACCAAAATAGCCTAATTTGATTCTTCGCAGAGAAAAGGTCGAAAAATAAAGCGGTCAAACCGGAAATCAGCTTCAACCGGCGAGAAAAATGCAAGAACTGACCGTTAATGCGCGATAAATTAATATGCAACTTACGCTCACGTATACGGTTATTTCTTGACTTGCTAATGTGTTGAATTATTTTTTGTAAAATTCACTAATTTTTCCATTTTCAGGTCGGTGAAAGACATGAAAGAAGGCAACCTGAGTGACTGGTATCAGGAGCAGCTGTCGTTCATGAAGGAGTCCATCGACATGGACGATTTGACTATGCCAGGTCAGTGAAAATGGGAAAAAATTGATTTTCGTGAGTAAATTTTCGGAGTTCAAAATTTTGAAAAGGAATTGGATTTTTCTTTCGCATTTTATTTCCAGAAAGACAAAGCAATACCCGCACCCGCGGTGTGACACGGCGAGGTTGAAAATTTTTGCTGTGTGTGGCGGATGCTGATGCAAAATTTCAATATTGCGATGCGGTGTGGGTATAAATATTGAACCCTGGGGCTAGTGAATGAATTATTTAGAAATCTCGCAACTTTGTAACTTGACGAAAAAGGGCGTTAGGTGGAAAGAGTAGGAAAACGCCCTCTCACTTTTGCATACTCTCTCTCTCTCTCTCATCAAGTTGTGAGATTTCCGAATTACTAGGCGAGTGAGGATCCAGTTTTTAAAAATTTCCAAGTCTGTCTCCGGAAAACCTTATCATGAGTAAATCTTGATGCAATAACACCTGTTGTACACGACAAAAAAATCTTCATCGCAAAATTGTACCGAATCTTCCAGCCTATTTGCTCCACTATAATTATTTCGATGAAGAATTTTGCTCTTCAATCATCACCATGATTTCCAAAAGCCGTTTATTTCTCTTTTTTGCACTGACTTGATCGTAAAAATTCCAAATCAGTGTGGGGAAAATGTTTGAAAACCAAAAAGCGATTGCTCTCATTAATAGTTTTTTTTTTTTTTAACTTTTGAAGTTCAAAAAGTTAACAAGCGATATTTTGCAACAGAAATTTGAAACTTTTCAATTTATAAATTGAAAATTGACATTCCCAAAATTCTTACCTTCAAAATTTTGGCTACTTTTGTTTTGCAAGAAATACCAACGATTTGCAGACGACGAGAATATGTGGCACGGCGACACGAATCTGGGCTATCAGCCTTCTACTTCGCTCGACCAAAGCCCAAAGCAGATCACAGGCAGCGAGTACGACGCGTCTTCGTCACAAGGTAGAACAATTTTAATAAAGCAGTATTGAAAAAGACCAAAATTCTAACCACACCATTTCCTGTCAAAAAACATTCAGTCTTCTTTTGAATCTGGCCGATCTTTTCAAATGATCCTTGGATGGAAAGCAAAATCTTGATGGTTGAAAACTTTATAGAACAAGATTCCGTCATTCAAAATGCAGAATTCATTTGTGCGAAATCAAGAATTCCATGCTAGCGGAAACTTTCGTTTTTCTCTTCTTCAAACCTAAAAAACTGACTCTTTGATTTTTTATTCCGCACTTCTAAAATACTGTAATCTCTTCCTCGCTTCTAAAATTGGCAAATTAGCTGCATTTCTAATTTCTTCCTTTCGGGATAATTATTTTTTCCCTGGAAAGTTGAATGCTTTAGCGTACCCCAAAAGACTTTTCTTTCATTCTTTCGGCCAATAAATGAATAGAGAATGAGGGATTTTTTGAGTTTTTGAGTGAAGCGTGGGGTTTTCGAAGCTCTTTGAATTTCTCCATCTTTGCGCCTAACCCATCTCTCCCTCTCCCTTCCTTTCGTCCTTTTGGCACTCCACATCGATTCTCATCCCTCCTCCTTTCTTCCAGTCTTTCAGCTTCTTCTATCTCTCCCCTTTCTTTCTCCTCCCTTTCCTGTACTCTATCGATTCTGCACCCCTGCTTCCTTATAAACCTTGGCCACTTTCCATCCCAAGGTTCCTTGGATTTTCGTTCGATTCTCATAATTTCGAATTTTAACCTTTATTTTCTCCTTCGAAATTTCTTCTAGTAAGGTGCGAAAAGTTCAGGAATTCAAGGCTTTGTCCATTTTCAGGCTCCTTTGACGTTTCATCGCATTCCCCCTTTTACATATTTCATCATTATTCTCTTCTTCAATATTCTTTCTTTTCAGTATATTGAAAATTCACAGATCCTAGTCTCATCAATTTTCAGCCGGTGCGGCTCCATTCGAGCATCGTCCTACTCAGTCCCAGAATGTGCCCGAACAGGCATCGTCAGGACTGCCCCTGAACCCCCTCAACTCCTCGGACTCTGAGCAGTCGGCGGTGCTAGGGTCAACCCGCTCGATGTTCGGCAACAAAGGGAAGACTAGCGGGTTTGGACTCGGATCGCTCGGAGCGTTCGCCAACAAGGCCGCTGCTAAGGTTGGCATTTCATTTTCTTAATCAGAAAAATTATTTTCCGAAAAAAAGACTTGCATTGGTAATTTGATTGCTTGCAAACACTTCAAAAAATCATATATGGAATTTCCCGACAATCTTCTGAAATCATGAGATTTCTGGACGCTGATTATTTTTGTTCGAGTCATACGAATTTTCATCTGCTTCAATTACTAGATTCGTAAATGAACAAACATATGTTTTTTTTGCGAATTGCGTCCCTAGTAATTTGAGCAATTTTATTGTCGTAGTACATAAAATTGGGATTACTGCCATTTTGGGAATGGAAATTCTCGTAATTAGAAGAACAACGTTGCTGGAGGAATGCAAAGCAGAGAGTAGAGGCAGAATGAAGGGGAATTGAAAGGGACGTGAGACGCGCTACAATTGCAATTGGAATGCTGAATGCGAATTCTGAGTTTCTTTTGGCAGCAAGTTAAGAAACACGCATTCTTTTTTGAGCTATGAGGATTTTCGGGCGGGAATTCAGGAAGAAATTATCTAGAGCTGTTTTCTGCGGGAATTTTTGAACAATTGCGAAGTTTTTCTTCGAAGTACAACTTCTTCATACTTTTAAATACAAAACATGGGAGAAGTACAGAGATGGCATTATTCTAAACTACAATTTTTATTTCTATTAGGTCAACAACAATACAATAAATTCCTGTAAACCAAAATCTAAAAATCCACTCAACCCTATTACTTTGTTTCAGGCAAAAGAGGCGAGCGGCCAATTGCAGGCAGCAGCGAGGGATGCAGTAGCAGACATTTCCCAACCTGGTCCAAGTACCAAACAGCAAAATGTGGGTTGTTTATGAATTTATGAATTTCATCATAATTACATTAAAGTTTATGCTCATCTTTCAGTATTATTTTTTCTTTCCAACTAGAGAAAGGAGCTTCAATTGTTCGTTAGCGAAATTTCCTACGTTTCTAAAGAATTTTCAACAATTTGCTTGAAGTAGAGAATACTATCGACGAAAAATGTGAAAGAAGTAAGAAAAATAGGAAAGCGGTGTGAGATGCAAGCGAAAATTTCTGGCAGAACTGACAAATTCGGTTAGCATAGAATGCGAATTTGAAATCGAAGAAGGACGAGGGATATTGGGATAAAAATGCTTTTTGTAGCTGTTTGGAAAGAGTCGAGAAAAATATCATTTTGGAATAACACAACTTTCCGATAATATATGATAGTAAAATAACACTACAAATCATCTCTAATCAATCCTACTCTTCGCCCATCCTCCATTCTTTTTATCTTGGTCATCTGTGCTTTGTTGCCAAAACGTCGTTATTTCTGAATCATCGGGAAGAAAACAACGAGAATCGAAAATAAAACAAGTAGATGAATTCCGAGTTCAGGCACCCTCTCAATCGAGGACGTCGTCGAGTGCTCCCTCGCCCATGGCAAAGTCGCCCACTTCTCAAGCACCGGCGGGGTGAGTATTTTCCAAATTTATTATCTTTGTAACTGTTATCTCATGTTTGTTCGATTTCTAAATATTTTAATTGAATACCAAACAGCGTATACTTCATAAAACTTATCCAATTCAAAACTTGATTTATTGAGCCTCAGTTCTTTCTTCAAGTCCATTTCATTCTGCCGAAGTTATGCGAGTTGCCTTTTGATTCAATCAGAATTTACACGATTTTCCTAGGAAGAAAAACGCCTGCGCAACAATCTTTGAAATTCGCATGAAGTTCAGCTGCATGCATTTCTACGCTTTCTTCCAATCTTAGCCACTTGTATCCCTCCTTTCCATGCTTCTATTGGTCCCATTTCATTCCCACTCTCAGTCCCCCACACTCCGGTCCAATCCCATTAATTGATTGTAATCTAATCCCAACTCTTTCCTCAGTTCCTCACACTTTCTTCCCCTTTCTTTCATCTTCCCTAATATTTTCCTTTAAGGATTCCCCCATATATGCTTGCCGACTTTCAGTATTAGTTTTACTCTTTACTTCATAAAATTCAAAGATTAGTCGGCTTCTCTGTAATATTTCTCCAAACGCGGATTATCTTTTCATTTTAAGGGTTTCAGAGGTTGAAATGTTTAACTTTCTTATTCCTAAAAATGAAGGGCAAAATTTCCTTAATGCGCATTAGATGAAGTCAAACTATTCTTGTTCGAATTCATATTATGAGTGCGAAAAATCACAATTCCGGTTTTCATAGTTTCTGTAAAGCTTCTATTCATAATTATTTAAGACTTTTTTCTTTTTAATTTTTTGATTATATTATTCTTGACTTTCAGAATTCCACCCGGAATGGAGGGACTGTCGGAAGAAGAAGTAGCGGTGATCATGTCGAAGATCGCTGCGGCAGAAGTCGATGCGCAAGCTGCAGAGCAGAAGACGAAAGCCAAGTCTCCACAGCCAATGACTATGTCATTGCCTCCACAGATGCCTTCCACTAGCAAATCACCTAGTCCTGCTATGTAGGAGTTTTCACTTTTAGAAGAATTTGAGAGAATTGTTATTATTTTGAGTCGATGCTCAGAAAATTAATATTCTTGACTAAAGGTTTTTTCTCCATTTTGAGATGTAATGTTATAATTAAGAAAATAGTGTTTTGTCTCATAAATTAGGGAATGTTTGTTTTTGGTAAAATAATCAATTTTAGCGAACTACCCCCCGGCATCGAGGACCTTCCCATCGAGGAGCAGCAGCGAATCCTCGAAGTGATGGCCGCTGCAGCCGCCCAAGATGATGTTTCCCCGATGCCTTCCCCCATGACTGCAAGGAAACCAGAACCGATTCAACAAAAACCTGCACAACCATTTGCTAAAAAGCCGACTCCACAAGCTCAAACGCCTAAATCTCCCATGAAACCGGCCGCTTCGCCATTGCCGTAAGTCTAGTTTTATTCTGGACTTTCTTTGGGTTATTTGAACTTCACTCATTCTTGTGAAAAGTTGCAAAATTTGAGGGAAATATAATGTTGGTATTAAATGGGCGAACTCTCAAACCAGTAGTAATGCCATCCAAATAAACTTCATTTTGCTAATTTGCTATTTTCCAGTGAACTTCCTCCCGGCATCGAAGATCTACCGATAGAAGAGCAGCAACGGATTCTGGCAGTAATGACTGCAGCGATGGAAGACGAGTCCGCAATGTCTCCAATGCCTTCACCTGTTCCTCAAAGAAAGGAAGTTAGGGGAGAGCCGAAGCGGGCAACTGCACCGCAACCTATTCCCATGCCGATAGCGTTGCCTGAGCCGTAAGATTTTTTCTTTGGTTTCGAAAAGTTCAAAAACTTGATTTTAATAATCTGAAACAAACTGATCAATATTTTTATTTTGATTAAAATTCATCTGAAGATAGATATTTTTTGAATATAAAATGAACCATTTTCAGTTTGATTCCACCCGGTCTCGAAGACTTACCTCCTGAAGAGCGGGAACGCATTCTATCAGTGATGGCTCAAGCAGAAATGGACACTGCGACCACTCCTCTGACGCAGGCACCTAATCCTTTCGCTTCTGCTCAGCCTTCTGTATCTTCCACTCCACCATCAGCCACTCCCTCGAAACGTCCTACCGTTCAAGCTCCTCCAATTCCACAAACTCGAAGATCGAGCGATGGAATTTCTGATTTGTCATCAGGTACCTTATTTAGGAATACCAATTTTATTTATTCTGTTGAAAGTTACGAGATTTTAGTGCGCTTTTCTTTCAAACTCGAAATGAAATTAACCTCAGATTTAAACAGCTGAGTATTATGATTGCAGGTCAACTCCCATCATTCGATGCAAAGCGAAGTCACACGATATCCGGATCGATGGAGAAAATCACTCGACCTTCTGGCTACCAGACGCCTCCCAGCACGACTGAATTCTGGATGCAAGAACCACTGCCCGCGCTGCCCAGTCCGAAGAAGATCCTCCCAGCAGAACAACCGAATATCGATTTATCTGGATTTTCAGGTTCAATATTCATAAACAGTTTAAAAATTGAATTGAAGCTCATTCGAACACAAAGACTTTGAAATCGGGAATTTTAACATTTTCGAAATGACATATTGATACCATGAATTTGCAACATGCTCTGATCCGGGCTAAAATCTCAAAGATCTATCGATATTTGTGTTGATGTCATTGTTAAACTTCATTCTGAACTTCAAAGTACAAAAATTTGAGTTACAGAGACTGAAAGGCAGACGATTCTGGAAGTAATGCGAATGGCTGAGCAGGAGGACGTTCCAATGGCCATGCCTTCTCCCAAATCACCCCAGATCAGACAGGAGCGAGATGTGATGGAGGACAGGAAGCCCGCACCCATCGAGAGGAAAACCGTCACGAGAGAGCCGTCGACTGCTTCCTCTGTCGGGTCGATGATGTCCCCTGTCAGGGACTCAGGATATGGCACTACTTCCACTTCGTACGAACAACAACTCACTGATTATGCTAGCAAGGTAAGGGTATATATATATATATATATATTTTTTTTTTCACTTTGAATGATTTTTTAATCTCATATGCCTCATAATATAAAAGCTACAACGAAAGTAAAGAAAATGTAAAAGATAACACACAATCGTCATTCATGAATCTTGCAAAATGAAACTTTTGGACAGAGTTTTGCAACACTCAAGAAGAAAAAATACGTGCTTCCTTCTCAAAGCTCAAAACACTCGTGAATGTGTTTATTTTATCGAAAGAAACGAGGATTAATGTGCAACGCTTTAGACCGAACATCTGGGCGACGTGTTGAAGGACATCTCGGAAGTACGAGAGGGTGCTCGATCAAGACAGGAAATGATCTCAGGTACGAAACTCAAATTAACTCCCCTCTGTTAACACTTACTCTGAGGCGCAAAAGTTGCTCTCCATTTCTAGTGTAGGAGAATTAAAATTTGAACAAACTCGAAGTCGGGATAGGAATTCTATCTCATCCATGATTTTCGCCAGAATATTCTATTGCTAGAGTGAATTCAAACTTAATTCTAAAGTGCTGAATAAATTTGCAGAAGCCCCTAAAGACGAGGACATCGACTCGTTCACGTATTCGGACAATCGGTTTGAGGAATTACGGCAGGTGGCTGACGAAGACACAAAAGTGGAAGGGACAGGCAGAGTGGAGGAGAGGAAGGAAGAAGTCAAGCAGGAGAATGAGAGTGACTGGCAAAAACCCAGAATGTGGACGACTGTCTTCGAGGCTGATGAATCAGAACATCCGCAGATTATCGACACGATCAGACCGAGTGGTAAGCTAAGGTTTTTGTAACTTTCTAAAAATTTCCTCTAATATTTCTCGACTTCTAAAGTTTGATTATTTTCTTTTACAAATGATTTAATGGTGACAAATGTTAATGAAAATGATGAATTTGACTTTTCAGTGACAACAACAACAACAACCCAACCATCTGTCGTATTAGAACAAGATAAAACTGCACCACCACCACAACAGCAGCAGCAAAAGGATGAGTGGGACGTTGTCCCTCGACCTCGAATGTCCTCTTATGGAATGTACTCCTATCCTGGAATGGATTCGCCGCAAGGCAAGTTATTTGGCACTTTTTCGTTATTTTTCTAAGGCATCTGAGTATGCCATAATTCGGAAACTTTTCACGTTAAAACGTAATATAAAAATTAAAGAACAGAAATTTCTGCATTGTCATATCTTTGATGCTGCATCATGAATTTATCTAAGTCGATGATTTTTAATTTTCAGACGCAATAGAAATGGATGATGTCTACGATGCATTCGGTGGATCTGCGATTCGGGAAATTCCATTCGATTCTTCCACAACTGCCAGCGTCAATGTTATTGAGCCTGCAAAGACGATGGCAGAAGCGCAGCAGCAGAGCAAGACGATCACTCCTGTAAAAGCACCTACTGTTCCTTGGGTTAGAATTTCTTTAGTAAAATAAATTTTGATTTAAACAAGATAGAAATCACTTCAATTTTCGAATTGTTGTCTGAAATTCAAAATATTTATTTTCGCTTTATCATCTTTCGATGTATGACAACTTGGTCTCTTCTCATTCTCTTTTACGCTTTTTGCAAATATTCGATTGATTTTTCAGACCCCAATGGGCATAGTCACAACAGAAGCCGAGAAAAAATCGACTGCCAAAGCACCAGAAATCAAGATAACCGTGCATGAAGACAGAGAGAGGGACAGTGAAGAGGATGAGTCGGGCAGTGAGGATGATGAAGAATACCCCGATAAGGTGAGTAGAATTTGAAACTTGAGAAATTTTATAAGCCAACCAACAGGCAATATTGAAAAGTTGAAATTTCCACATTTGATAGCAAACGCTGAAAATTATGAACTCATTTGTTAGCGACGAAATTTATAATCATTTCCTGTCAGATGAATGAAATGAGCTTATAATAACCAGATGCTTGCGCATAATTCAGTTATTTTAATGAATTGTTGTGACGAAATTTAGATTTTGGACTGGGTAAAATTAGGAAATTGAGTTTTTTTCTTTCAATCATATTTATTTTGTTTTCAATCAACAAGCTCACCTGAACGCAATTTCAAGAACGAAAAAAACCAAGGAGAATTAGATTCTTCTCATTCAATTCAATTCGTCTACTTACTCCCTTCCGTTCACTCCAAATTGAAACGTCCTTGTTTTTGCAGGTGGTTGCAGCTCCAACCGAGCCGATGCCGAGTTTCGAGGAAATCGAGAAGGAAAGGCAGCAGCAGGAACAGTTTGGCAAGGAAGTTCTTCAACAGATTCAGGCATTTGGAGAGGCTGCCAACGACGAATTCGATGTTCAATGGGCCAGAAGCACGCTGAACGGGGAAAATAAAGTGAGTCTTTTGATCTTTTGAGAAACGATCAAATTTACTCGCCATGAACTGAAGAAAAGAATATGAACGGATGGATGGGGATGTAAGAAATTAAGGGCTCATGAAATATTTTAGGTGCCAACCACAATTTCTCCACTAGAAATGTCCGTTCCGTTGACATCGGCCGAACCCAAACCCGATGTGATTCCAACGACATCTGTCGCCACAATCATGGCTGGAGCGGAAATCACTCCATCCAGAAGAAATCCATTTCTCGATTCGCCTGAAGAGGATGTGGTCAGTTATCTCTTACAGATCGCGAAATTTTTCTTGCCAATTTGAATTCAAAAATTTAATATCCTGACCAGTTCCATTTCTTACAACTTTTTCTTATTTTAGAAAGTCATGTAATTTGCATATCATCATGAAGACCTTACATTAGCCAAATTTCAGTCAATCGACGTCGAAGATCTGGACGACGGTCATCTAGCCGATGTCTATAAGAACCAGAATCTGTTCTCACATCGACCTGGACCTGTCTACACGATTCCCGAAGACGAATCGGAGGATGATGGGGCCAAGAGCGATCCTGACAGTCGGTTGATTGGTGAGAAAATTCATTTGTTTGAAAAGAGTTTGAAAATTTCTCAGCTCGTGAAAAGAAGCGCAAAGCGGCTAGAAATGTGGCTAACACGCTGATCGGGTTCTATGATAGGAACGTAGTCCCTGCAACTACGACGACAGCAAAGACAGCTGCTTCTGCAACAGCAACCACGACTTATGCTATCATCAGTTTGTCGGGATTACAAGGTGAATATTTTAGAGATTTTATTATCTTTTTTCATTTTTGAAAAGATATGAGAACACTTTTCACATAGTGGATTCCTTGAATTTGTGGCAGTACTTGCTTGTATTTTCAAAAATTAGAAATGATTATCGTTTATTTGTCAAATCGGCGAGATTGCAATGAACGAAGTTTTGCATTTTTGTCTGTTCTTCTTCTATATCTCACGTTCTAGCCCTTCTAACTTTCAATCAGAATGAACATTTCGCCCTGCATATCCGTCTCATATTTTTCTCAAAAATGATATTTCTGTCTAACTCTTCCAGAAATGTCCATTTTTCCTGCTTCAGACAAATCGACGGTGTCAGACCTCCGTCGCACAACCTCGACTTCCCTCCCACTCGCATCTCTCGACACCTCAACCGCAGTCGTCTACAGCTCTGCACCAACCACATCACCAAGCAGAACCAAGACTTCCGATGGGTTGCCTCCCGGGTTGACTGCCTCCATCGACAAGACCATGGCTGATATCGAGAATCTTCTGGAGTCTGTCTATACGACGGAAGGATCCAAACCAAATCTGCTCATGCACAATCCCAAGCAATTTGCAGGTAAGAATAATCTCATGCGATGATAGCGATATGAAAATTGATGTGATTTGTCATCGAAACACTTGACCTTTCAGAAATGTCGAAAAGAAAACCTCTTATCATTGTTTATCATTAAATTCAGCTTCTTTTGCAACTAGATGATCTTTGATTCGATGAAAGATGGAATATTTCTGCTTCAACGATTTTCAAGATTATCCTTCAGAGATCAGCTCGGCGAGTTCTTCGTACGAGAATCTGCAACTTGGCCAGGCACCTCCTGTCTCGTCAGAGCCTGGCTCATCCCCCTCATTTCTTCTGCCCTGGGAAGCTACTGAACCAGCACTCAAACAGTCGGTCACTCCCACTGGGACTTTGGGCAGTGGGTTGTCAGAGAACAGAGTGGATGACACGGAGCCCGCTTCTCCGAGGTACAATAATTTTATCATCTTTAGAAGACAGATAGAGTAGTCACTAATGTAAATCGATATTGATATCTCATTCAAATAATTTCTAAAAAAAAAACGAAAGTTCTGTATTTTTCAATAAAATTTAGTCAGAGATTTCTTCCCTTTCTTTATTGTGAAAGTTTGAAACTTTCTCATTTTGGTTTCGTTCCAAAATCCCAACTTTGCGAAGAAACACACACACACATTCTTCGGATCTATTTTCGTAAATTTGGAGGAGAATATTTACTTCTCATTTCGATTCTTTGAATTCATAAGATGATTCCGTCCATTTCCTCTTTTCATAATTATTCAAAATTTTTGACATCTCATTACAAAATTTAATTTTCAGAGGTCTGAAACGCTCCCCGGCCATGATGATGTCATCAGCCTATGGCATCGAGCCTTCCACGTCATCTGTTTCTTTCCCCTCTCTATTCGGTCCTCAGGCTCAGCCGACACTTGCTGCTTCTGCAGAACCTCACAAAATTCCCACAGTCGCGTCTCTGTCTCAGGCCAAGACCCCAGTGACAACAGTATCATCAGGGCCTCCTCCAGTGCCAAATACAATCGATCAATTGACTGCATCCTACAAATGGCTACAGGAAGTAGAGGTGCGCATATTTTTTTTATTTAGTTTTAGTTTTTGCATTTGATTTTTATTATTTTAGAAGAGATAGTTTATCAGTGTCGGATATCTAAAAAAACAAAAACAACAAATTCAGCATATCTTGTTTTGAAGGCGGCAATCATTTTGCGAAACCTAATTATTGTCTTCGGCTAAATTTTCTCATTTTCTGGCCATGATGAAACAATGGTGTTTCAAACAGCGAGTGCTCATACCCAAAACCTAAAAGCTACATCAGTTGCCTTTTTATTTCATCGTTTATGCGTTTTTCTGTCTTCGTACAACTCGCCACCCGCAGCCGCAGCTGCACTACTATTAGCAGTAGTCTCTTTTCTCTTCCCCTAGCCCTGCCTTCAGTACCCATTCCATTGCCATATACATTCTCAAGTGCGTGTTGCAATTAGCCAACTTCTAGCAGTGCAGCGCTGCTTTCCCTCTCCGTCTTCTTTAGCAGCTCTCCTCTCCATTTTCAGTTGTTCTACTCGCTTCTGCTCTCTCTCTCCGCATCCTCTCTTCATCTCTTCGCCCCGCCCACTTTGCTTACTCTTTGCCTCCCCCTTCCCCGCTCGGCTTGTGCAGGCATCTTTTCTGTGCCCTCAAGCATATTCTCCGTGCCGTAGCCCCAGACGCGGCATTCTCTTGCCTCCCTTCCCATTCCTCATTCTCCACCTCCATTCGATTCCAATTCTGTGGATTGCTCGGCCAGTCAGTCAGTCAGCCAGCCACCAGCAGGGGAGCTCTCATTTTTCTGCCGGCCCTTTCTCTCCCTTCATTTCATTAAATTCACCGTGTGGATTTGTGCTCGAATCTTGAATTTCACCTAAAAATTCCCCCAATTTGTTGCTGCAAAGTTCCTGCCGCCCTCTAAACGTTTCTCTCGCCATTCCCAATTTCACGCAGCTGGCCACCACAATTTTATGATCCAATCCGACAACGGTAAATTTTAAATTCATTCGAAAAAAAAGAAAAAGAAATTGTTGATAAAAAGCATGTGTACAAACAAATTCAAGTATTTACTTGGTTTGGTTTTTGGGTTGAACTTCCTCTCTTTGGATTCATCCTCGAGTAATCCTCTTCGAAGAAGGCTACCACTAAAATCCCCTTAGTCCTAGCCCTTATGCCTGCTGCTTCTGCTGTCTTACTTGATGTTTCTGGGCTGCCAAAAGCTCTCAGC
>LIAE01007451.1:113045-149311 GCA_002287525.1 Diploscapter pachys
TCCTATCCCAGTTATCAGATCTGCTCGAAATATCTTCCATTAGATACTTATCCTATTTTGTTCATTTTCCAGTTGTAATCTTCGAATTTCTTCGTGAATAACTCGTTTTCGGTACACTCTTTGGTGCATTTGGTGCAATTCCTTTGCAATTCTCCTCGTTTGATTCATCGTTGCCATAGACTAAAGGCGAAGAAAAAGAAAAGGGGGAAAATCAATAACGTGAAAGATTCAGAAGTCGGAGGCAGGAACAGAGAATATCAATACCAGAGCCATAGCTTAGGAAGACTGACCGATAGAACTGCCGCACAAGTGGGGCATAGAAGGCCACACGTAAGAAAACTAAATTTGAGAAAGAATAATTTAAAATTTTAGGCCAAAACGGTTGAATTTGCTCGCCGTGAGACATCACCTTATTTCATCAAGCGAATTTTGCTGACACGAAGATACAAGCATCATAACATCTACAACGGTAAGCAGGTTTCCCAAATACTTTTATTTTTAGTATATCGAAGTAGGTACGGGCAAAGACTCGAATTTGAAGATTCCAAGGACAAAATCTCGTCCTTTCTAAACCCCCAATAGCAAGGACAAAGCTTTACGTGTTCCTGATCTGAAGATAATAAAATGAATCATCAAAGCATCTATAACTACTTCATTTCTAAAATGGAACGAATAATTTTCAAGAAGAAAAGTACTCTAGGGATCATCGAAAAATGTCAAGATATACGAGTTTTAGAAGAGGCCTTCGTTCATTAAATATTTTATGCTTTTTCTATTTTAGTGTTTCTCGATGAAAGAAATGAAAGACAATAACTCATAACTCGTTTTTCACATGCATTTATTGCAGACCTGGGCGTGCGCGTAATTGGAGGCAAGAAAATGGCCAACGGCGAACTGGGGGCCTTTGTTTCTGCAGTCAATCCCAACAGAAACTCGCAGCTGCTCGGCGAAATTCGAGAAGGTTATTTTAGCTTGAAATGAAAATAACAAAAAAGTTGTAAAATTCAGGGGACCAAGTCCTGGAGTGGAATGGAATTTTGCTCAATGGAAAGACCTTCGAAGAGGTCGAGAGAATCATCAATTCCAGCACCGGGGAAGTCGAAATCATCTTGAGAACGTAAGAATTTTAGAAGAACTAACTTTTATAAAAAATGAAAAGTAAAGTGGTTTATTATTGCGTTCCTGGAGTATTTTTCCATAGATGAAATTATTTCAACCAGATGAGCTAAAGTCAGAATGAAAATGTTTACCACAACTAAACGGAAATAAATCCAGACAGTCGAAAAATATATTAAAAATCGACGACTGGTCTGTCACTTTATTATTCTTATTTTATCTTACGCTTTATTGCACATTTTTGCCCAAACTTGAATGTTTATATGATCAAAACATATGATCTTCGCGCAACTTCCTCGTTCAATTTCAATGACGAGAGCCAACAGCGAATGAAAATTTCTTTCTTGCTACATTATTGCTTATTGAAAAATCTTCTAATTGTCCTGCCAAGTCATGTAATTCGATTTGCAGGGAGCGTGAAAGAGGGGCTAGTCGAGCGACACACTATGGCTCGTTGAAGAAGCAATACGAGACCGACAACATCTATGGTGAGCACAAATATACGTCATTTCATAAGCCCCCTTGTTTACGAAATATTAAATTGAAAAATGATGAAATCCAAATTATATAATAGGTTTCAACGATATGTTTTAGGAGATGACAGAGACTTCTCCCCGGAAAGATCACCGCCAATTCCAATGCACCAACAAAATGGAAACATTTATCCATCAGCAACAACGAGCAAGCGAAGAATGCAATCAAGCCAAATGGTAATTTTTGAAGTTCGAGATTCTGAAAACTTGCTAAATTGAGTTTATTCGAACATTTTAGGTAAACTAACCAAGCTGGTCTTCATCGTTTAATCTTTTCTCTTAATTTTTATGCATTTAGGACGCTTCCATTGGTCATCTTCAATTGGCATTGTCCTATGACAAATTCGCGAGTGTTTTGTCGGTGCGAGTTCTACGAGCAAGAGGATTGAGATCTCGAGATCCGAATCGAGTAGCGCCAAATCCATTCGTCAAAGTCTATCTGATGCCCGGCAGAAAGTTGGACTCCATTCTAATTTTCCACCTAAAATTCGCCGTTTTAGCATCCATAAAGTATCTGGAAAGAGAAGGACGAGATACGTACAAATGTCGAGTGAACCCGAGTGGAATCAGCTACTCGAATACGGTCTGAGTCCACAGGCGCTCAGGACTATGATGCTTGAATTCTCGGTCTGGGATTACGACAAAGACACTGACAATTTGCCGCTCGGAAAAGTTACCTTGAATCTGGCTGGTGAGAAAAGGCTTCTATCGAGAAATTTTATCGAATTGTTACGAAAAATCAATGAGTGAAACAAGAATAAGCCAAAGTGAAATAGCAAAAATATGAGAAACGAAAGCGAATTTTCGATATTCGAGATTTTTCTTTCCGAATTGAAAACGAATTAACAAATTGTGCAAGATGTCTGAACTAAGTGATCTTAGAAGAACGAAGCGAAATTTCGTTCATCCCGATATAAATCCCAATTTCGAATATTTCGAATTTCAAAATTCTTTCTAAAAGTCTTTGATTTGGAAATATCAATTTGCAGACTCTCAACTCTTGAATGGTGTACCTCGCTGGTATCAGATCGAAAGTGAGGAATTATCGAGTGCCTACAATAGAAATGGCTATGGGACGAGGGAAATCACTAGTCTGCAAACTCACTATCCGCAAAATTATAAATCATCGCAACATACTGGACACTATAATGGATACAACCCAGGTAGGTATAAAATTAAGAGAATTTTTAAAGAGTAAGAAAAGGAATTTGAATGAAACGTAACTCTTATCTAGTTATCACAACCCTTCATTGCATTGTTAAATTTTTATAATTTGAGCATTTACTAGTGACTAAATTTTACACTTTTGTCAGGAGACCAATAACTGCCAAAATATTCTGCTCGCGTTTAAACAATTTTAAATAAAATGCAATTTAGCTGCCCTCGACATCGGCTATCCAGCAATTAATTGATTCGACTAGAAGTCATGGCAATAAAATATCAAATAAATATCAGAATGATATATCATTAGTCACTGCATAGATTATAGCTAATGTAGATAACGCCAAATATTTAGACGGCATAGTTGGAGATTATGATATTTATTGTTAGAATATGGAATTTAATATAATTTATTATGTTATGAACAAATTGTGAGTATGTACTTTCATATGATTGAATCTCTTCGCGAATAGCTCAAGGACAGATTATTATTTTCAGAAATGCATAATTTAATCTGCATTTTCAAAGATATTCCCAAATATGTTCGCTCTGCCTAGTCCCGGTTATTTTTGTGATACTCAGAAATTTTAACACAATGCTCTCGATTATCTATGAGATGAACGTTGCCTAGCGGAAAGAGTAGAGATGCTGGTGCGAACCACGTAGTGAGAATAGTGTGAAAAAGGAGAGTGTGACGGAGGACTCAGGCTAACAAGATGGAAAGGCTTCCCATCGACTTAGAGTCCAGGGAAAGAGACAACGCTCATCTCAAAAATAATGGAGAATAGATCTTTGCGAATAATTTATTGTCTGCCAAATCTTTCATTCGTTTGAACAATGTCCAAATCATTTGCCTTTTCTGCACATTTTCTTCTCTTTGGTGTCTAAATTGTGTGTGCAATTTCCGAAGCTTCCAAGGTCGTTTTGATCTCGAACAATTCACTTAGCACAATATCAACACGATTGCATTATATTTATTAGAAAAGTCTATTAATTTATTTGAGAATAAATAATTTAAAGTGGTTATTTTTAGTATAGTAATCTATCAAGGGCTTAAATGACGCTAAACTTAAAAGAAAGTCGTTGATCAAATCGATAAATTGTAAGATTTCACCCAAAAAACATGTTAAATTTTGGCTTGAGAATATCATTTACACATAAAAATTATGTATTGAATAGTTTTTAAATCCTGTCAAAAGTCAATAATCATCCAAAATTATTCACAATAGTGATTTTTCAAAGTTTTGACTTCACAACATACTTTTCATGCCAAAATAATCAATTTATCTAGATAAACATATTCATTGACCATTCTCGTAATTGATAATCGTAGTTATTGTAAATTAAAGAGTGTGTTGAAAAAATTATTTTTATTATTCTCTTGAAATATTAGTTTTCCGTAGATGAATCATTTGAAGTCTTCCTGTCATAGGGAGTCATTAATTTTCCGTTAACTTGCCGGATATCTAAAAGCAAGGATGCGATCGCTAATGTTCCTCAGCAATAGGAATGGAAATCCGGATGAATCACTAGTCTAGTCCACAAGATATGGTAGTTGGGATCAGTTGATCCATTTATTTATTACACTTTTCTTCCCAAAGTTTTCTAATTATAGATTTTATTTTTCAAATTTAGAAAATTCTACACCCGTATGAAGGAGATATCGCATATCTTCCTCGTTTTCTTCTTTTCCACATCGATTTACCTGGGATCATCAAACATCCCTCCCAACAGTGGTAATTTTTCTTCCATAAATTCAAGGCATTAAGAAGAATCCAAAGAGAAATCGGAGTAAGAACCGTTTTTTGCCAACCTATTTGTGATCTCCACCCATACAATTCGCCTACTTCTATTCTCCGCCCTTTTCTGCAATATCGAGATCCTTTGTTCAGAACCTGGATATAGGTTGTGAACAGGGCTGATCGAAATTATAGTTTCGAATATTTTTGACAAGAATATAGGTGAAAATTGACGTATTGACGTTCAGAAACTCGACAAGCCTTGCACGCCATCGCTCATTGTTCTCAACTCGCTCATCGCACCGGATCAAAATGGGCTGAACACACTCCGCTCAAGTTTCTTTCGAGCCACATTGGCTTCGGGTGGGATGGTTTGCAGGTATTATTTTTCAAAGCTAAAAATCCTCTTCAATAATATGCACTATGACAAAAATACGCGTATAAGCCAAAAGTCAATGAAAGTGAGGTTGAATGAGGTCGGCCTTGAAAGTATTAACATTTTTGAGCACTTTGTCTTCTGTCAAGGTTGTACTCCCTAAAGAACGAGTTAAAGATTTGTCTAAACAATAATAATGCTTGAAATATTACACATCAGATACAGCTTATTTCAGAATATCCCGACGTATCCTGTGCTAGAGCTGAACTTCTCACAGTGCAAGACCACCGAAGATGGAGAATATCTCATTCCGAATGGAGTAAGGACGACGAAGATCGAATCGAGGCGAATTAAGGAAATCGAGGATCATCACGACAACTTCCGCTCTGTTCTACAGGCTCGGCAAAACTCGATCGCTGTCGGCGCCGAAATTCCCATTTTTGGCCCTGTGTCCATCGGCGGTTCACTGAGTGCTGAATTCATCAATATCAAGAAGACGATGACTCGACTCAACACTGATCTTAACACGCTTAATGTCGTCTACGAGGCCTACGAAATGGTCGCGAACGATGGACAGATGAAAGTCATCGATTCGTTCCAACACGAAATACAAGGAATCGCAGATGCGTTGAGTAGAGGAATGCCTCGAAGGGCCGAGTATCTTGCACAAATGACTGTGAAGCAGTACGGAACGCATTTCGTGACGAAATCGATTATGGGCGTTAGTCTGGAACAATTGGATTACGTCGAGTCAGACGATGGAAGCTCGTTTTCAAATGAAGGCTCTTCCACCAGCGCCGGCATCGGGATTGACTTGTCCGTCGTATCTTTTGAAGCCAGCAAAACTAATTCAAAAACTAATATAAAAAAAACAGAAAGGTCAAGTCGAATTAGGCACACCGACGAATTTCGCAAAGGAAATTTCACGTTCACGCGAAATACAGATGACAATGGTGTCGGAATTTACGTGGGTCAAATTATTTTAATTTTGAAATGATCCTTGTACGGGATTCTATTTCTTTCCCGAGTTCGATTACTGCAATTAAAATTCGACGAAGTGATAGAGCAACGGAATGTGAAATGGCAGAAGTCTTTCAATAAATAACGGGGCGCTTTTCTTCTTAAATGTGTAGTGTATCTATTGCTTTTTAGAAATACGCTGGGTCACTTAACGAAAACCATTCCATAATTTATTGAAAATAACTCCATTATTGCACACTCCGTCCCTTCCAGAGCTGAGACGAAGTTGAAATTTTCAAATTCGAAGTCGAAGTCGATTTAAATTGGTAATCGAACTTCTAAAGCCTTGACTTGAATTCAGTCATTATCACAATGTTTCAAACTAACTAAAACCTCTAGAATTTATCAAAGATAATTTTTAGACAAACTTCGTTGTGGAAGATATCGCTGGCCTACGTTTTCATGTGAAGAGATTGTCGGAAGTGTTGAGTACGAGAACTTTCCCGCAGTACAATTTGACTGTTCTCGAAGCGGTGAAGGAAAAACTTGATTCTGCAATTATTGCCTACTATCAAGCGAACATCATTCGAGGCTGCACAAATCCCAAAGCAATCAACTTCAACTTCCAGGTAATTTTAATTTTACTATCAGTTATGGAGATCCTTTGATGTTATTCGAAGCAAGGTTGTGAGATGTTGAAGGTTTAAAAAATCATTCCGAAGTTGAAATCAAAATGAATTCATCTTCTTCTTCTCCCAGAAAAGAAATCGGTGTTCAGGGCATTTTGAATTCCAACTCATAGCTTCGCACAGTCCTGATCCGAAGAATTTTAAAATTGGGCCTCTAGTTATCACCCCTTTTCCGATACTATTTCTCTGAAAATAGTGGTAATTATAGTAAACCGAAAACTAACGTCGTCCAAGCAAAGTGAAATAACAATTGCTTTAGAATCTAGTGAATCAAAACATTCACCAGTGGTTTTCGGAATTCCGATTCGAACTGAGATATGAGAAATATCAATTCTGGGTCGTGGGGTAACTAAAACCCAAATCCGATTTTTTAGTTGAAACTCCATGCACTCGATAATTCATAGTTCTCTGATAAATTATAGGCGAACGATGACGACGGCAGTTGCAAAATTGTGCCTGTCCCGTATTTTGGTGGAATCTATAGAAGTACAACGTTTAAATTCGTTGATCTGCAGAACAGTTTGTTCGGCAATACCAAAATGCGAGTAGTTGAGCAAACAGTGAAAACTCGGCTGAAGGATGATCCAGGCTACAGGGACAGTTTCCTTGCTGATAACCCGATTACTGGTCAATCTTCTTGTCCGATTGGATTCGAATCGGTTCTGCTGCTTGAGACCAACACTACTACGTATTTTAAAGATAAACTCTTGTTTGGGTTGGATCAAGAGACAGTTTGGGTACGTTATTTTGGCAGATTGAATTCATTTGGAGCTTCCATAAATTTAGGATGGCAATGTTACCGCAATCAGAGTTCGCAATGCAGATAAAGACGTTTCCTTCAGACTCCATCGTAAATATGGAGTGTACTGGTGTAAAAGAGATCGGAATTTGCCTCCGCCGAAGGATTCAGATATTGCACTTTTCGGCGGAGTTTACAAAGGTTTGTATTAAGAAGAATGTGTAATCATGATTGGTTGAAATTCCACTAGTTAGTTTATAAAATTCAACGATATTTGCAGTCTGTCCAACACAATTTGAATAACAGACAATATATAGCGTTTTATTAAACACTAACAAATATGAGGGAACAACAACAATTCACAATTCGACCATTTACATATTAAAATAAAGATCAGAACAAATATCTGCTGGGATGCAGTTCCTCTCCAGGATTTATTGAGATCTTCTGAATATACAAAAATAGCTGCGACTATAGATTATAAAATAAGAATTCATAAAATATCGAAGTTACTTGAGAGAAAATATTAATATACAAGCTGCAATAACTTGGCCACAACAATATTCTCATTTCAGCAGAAAATCACACTACCACAGCCTGTCCGCGGCATTATCAGTCTGTTCGTTTCTTCAACAAAGACTTCATTTGCCTTAGCAGGAATTCTTCAATTACTCAAAGATCTAGAATCCAATTTGGTGGATTTTTGTCGTGTTTCACGCCCCAATATCAAATTTGTCCCGAGGGTTATGTTCAGATCGAGTTTAGTTATGGAATAACCAAAACTGGCGACTTATGTCCTTTGTTTATTTGTACATTGTCTAAAGTGCCGGACAGTGATATGAAAGCACCTAAAATTAATCTACCTCCTTATCTTCTCTCCATTTTTTCCAATAAGACTGACGTCCCGTATTTTGGTGGAACCTATGCAAAGACAACGTTTAAAGTTGTTGACCAGAGGAACAGTTGGCTCGGATTCAGCAATATGAGGATGGCTGAACAAAAGCTGGAAACTCTGTTGAAGGATAATCCAGACGAAAGAAACAAGATATTCTCTGATAACCCGATTACTGGCCAACCTTCTTGTCCGATTGGATTCGAATCGGTTCTGCTGCTTGAGAGAAACGCCACTCTTTATTTCAGAGAGAAATCCTTGTCTGGATTGGATCAAGAAGTAGTTTTGGTACGTTATTTTGGCAGATTGAATTCATTTTGAATCTACATTAATTTAGGATGACAATGCTACCGCGATCGGAATTCTCAATGCGGATAAAAGCGTTTCCGTCAGAGTACACATTAACTCTGGAGTGTACTGGTGTAAAAGAGATCGAAATTTACCTCCACCGAAGGATTCAGATATTGCACTTTTCGGCGGAGTTTACAGAGGTTTGTATTAAGGAGAATGTAATCATGATTGGTTGAAATTCCACTAGTTAGTTTATAAAATTCAACGATATTCGCAAAATGTGTCCAGCACAGTTCTGGATAACAGACAATATATAGTACTTTATTAAACACTGACAAATATGAGGGAACAACAAAATACCTAATTCAGTCATTTACATATTAAGATAAAAATTTGAGAAAATATCTGCTGGGATGTAGCTTCTCCCTAGGATTATAGATCTTTTGAATATACAAAAAAAATAGCTGTGATTATAGATTATAAAATAAGAATTCATAAAATATCGAAGTTACTTGAGGGAAAATATTAGTATACAAATTACGATAACTTGGTCGCAACAATATTCTCATTTCAGAAGAAAATCACACTACCACAAACTGCCCACTGTATTATCAGTCTGTTCGTCTCTTCAACAACGTCTTCATTTGTCTTGGCAGGAATTCTCCAATTACTCAAAAATCGAGCATCGAATTTGGCGGATTTTCGTCGTGTTTCACGTCCCAATATCAAAATTGTTCCGAGGGTTATGCTCAGACCAAGTTTACTGATGGAGAATGCCCTTTGTTTATTTGTACATTGTCTAAAACGCCGGACACTAATATGAAAGCACCCAAAATCAAACCGCCTTCTTATCTTCCTTCCATTTCTTCCAATAAGACTGATGTTCCGTATTTTGGAGGAACTTATATAAATTCAACGTTTGAATTCGTTGACCAGCAGAACAGTTCGTTCGACAATGGCAATATGAGGATGGTAGAGCAAACACTGCAAACTCGACTGAAGGACGACCCAGGCTTCAGGGACGATTTATTCGTTGATAACCCGATTACTGGCCAACCTTCTTGTCCGGTTGGATTCGAATCGGTTCTGCTATATGCGAAAAACACCACTGTATATGCCAAAGATAAATTCTTGTCTGGGTTAGACTATGAGCTAGTTTGGGTACGTTATTTTGGCAGATTGAATTAATTTGGAACTTCCATAAATTTAGGATGACAATGTTACCGCGATCGGAATTCTCAATGAGGATAAAAACGTTTCCTTCAGAATTCACCGTAACTATGGAGTGTACTGGTGTAAAAGAGATCGGAGTTTGCCTCCGCCGAAGGATTCGGACATTGCACTTTTCGGCGGAGTTTACACAGGTTTGTATTAAGAAGAATGTGTAATCATGATTAGTTGAAATTCCACTAGTTAGTTTATAAAATTCAACGATATTTGCAGTCTGTCCAACACAGTTTGAATAACAAGCAAAATATATAGTACTTTATCAAGCATTGGAAACTATGAAGGAACAAAAAAAATGCCTAATTCATCCATTTACGTATTAAGATAAAAATCTGAGAAAATATCTTCTGGGATGCAGTTCCTCCCCAGGATTTATTGAGATCTTCTGAATATACAAAAATAGCAGCGACTATAGATTATAAAATAAGAACTCATAAATACATAAAATATCGAAGTTACTTGAGGGAAAACATTAATATACAAATTACGATAACTTGGTCGCAACAATATTCTCATTTCAGCAGAAAATCACACTACCACAAACTGCCCACTGCATTATCAGTCTGTTCGTCTCTTCAGCAACACCTTCATTTGCCTTAGCAGGAATTCTTCAATTGCTCAAAAATCTAGCATCGAATTTGGCGGATTTTCGTCGTGTTTCACGTCCCAATATCAAAGTTGTCCCGAGGGTTATGCTCATGTCAAATTCAATATTAAAAAAAGCGAAACTGGCGTCTTATGTCCTTTACTTATTTGCACATTGTCTAAAGCGCCGGATAGTGGACAGTAATATGAAAGCACTCAAAATTAATCTGCCTCCTTATTTTTCATACATTTCTTCCAATAAGACTGATCCACCAGAAATTATTATATAATCAGGAAACATAGATTCTAATATAAATCATCTTTTATTTACCTAAGTGTTCACATTGAAGAGATTTTGAAGGCTGTTCGTGATATTCACCTACACTCATTTGTATATAATTGATTGGGAGAGAACGCCGATATTCAAAAATTACGCTATTCGTCTCGTTTCTCTTCTACACGATTGACTACTTCACTCCTCCAAATTCGAATTCTTACTGCTGCATGAATGTCGACTTTCTCTCCAATCAACGATAACATTAAAAATTTGGAGAATATTTGTGTTTATGATCATGACAAAAATTAACTTTCAATTTTTTAAGTTAATTAACAAGTAAACTTCAACCGATTGTTGCGTTATGAAAATTTCGGTGTTTGGACTTCGTATAACAATAAACTATTTTATGATCTATAAATAGAAATGTCAGAATGCCAAAATTAACATTCGAACTATGTATTGAAAATTTTCGATCACTTTTTTCTTAAAAAAACGAAAATTATAATTTCATCCTGTCCAAGACCTACTTCTATTCCGCGGCAATTCCAATATGTTTTGTTCTTCTTAGTCGAAGCAAATAAGACTTCTCATACCGAGATTCCTCCTGAAAAATTCGGAAGCAATTCTAACCCTGTTGTTTTTGATTTTTTCAATGCCGAAATTAGCTTACAATGCGCAATGAACAGAAATAATTTATTCCTCGTCACCAAGTCTACACGTTATAAAATACAAAATGTACATGAAGTTGACCAAGGCAGTGGACCAGAGAATCAAGTCTTTGGCAGTTGTTGATTCAACAGGGTCAGAGCTAGAATGCCAATAATATTTTAAACAAAGTTATCTATAGAATTTTATGTTTAGCGAGAGTTTACTTGGAAAATTCACCAAATTTGGAGATGGAATGTTCTTATTTTCGTCTGTTTCAAAAATATTCCAACTCGTGAAAAATTTGAATACATCATCAAATGGTACAAGCTATCAACAAATGTATGCCACTTCTGAATCTTTACCCTTCTGGAGCAGACAGGTTCTTCATTTCTTTATCGAAGTTCAATTGTTGTTTGATGGAGGATCTTTAATTTTAAAGGAAAAAACGTAGAATTTTGATGTTTTGAAAAAGTGAAGACATGAAAATGACATAACTTTTTCATCAGTTTATGCGCATTGAGGATGTATTCAAATTTTTTTAAGGTCAGCCACTTCGTGGAAAGCAGAAGATTCAGAAACACTGATATTTTCATCTAAAGTTTCGTCAAAAGATTGATTTAAAGATACTTACAAGGCGATATGCCGTGGCGGCGCCCGGTGGTGAGGCGTATCTCGGGAAGTTGCCGAACGGATTTGGGGGTGTCTGCAACTGTCACATTTAGCGTATGACTACTGCCTAATAAGATGGTGCTAAATTTACCCGTCGTAGCATTTCACCGACTGGTAGTGCTCCATAGGACCCAGATGCCATAACTCGGACATTGTATCCCTGAAATAGGTAACGCAATTGATGAGAAATAAATATTCGTACTTTTGGCTAATGACAAATCCCGAATTCACATTTTTCAGTTGATCTCTTGTCTTCTTTGAAAGGAGTTTTTTTTCTTCTTTTTCTTGAGAGATGTTCATTCATATCTCTCAGGAAAAGTTAGGAACAGAATCTTGACGATGTCATAATTTTCATCATTTAATATTTTGCAATTAAAAAAAACTTGCATTTTTTCTCGAGTTTTTCGACTAACTTAATTCCTTACCTGTCTTGTTTGGAGCTGCCTGGAGTAGCTGGTTGGTGCGTGCGCTCTGGCCCCAACATACTGTGAATGCTGCTGCGTTGCGGGGACATGCTCGTGCTGCGACGACTCAATCGCTGCATTGGAATGGTCTGCAGACGGGCCGGACGACTGACTTCTGTAGGACTGAGACGTGGACGGTGCGGAGGCACCAAAGTGCGAGGACAAAGAACCGCCACCGACGCCGCTGTAGTCGTTGCTGTTGGATCGGTCTGAAGTAGTACTTTATCAATATGTGTGTTTGGCATTTCATTTTCTTTCTATCGCCTGTCAAAAAGTAGTTCGTTTGTGTGCTGATAACGATTTGTAGTTTAGTAAAAAAATCTCCTTAACCATTATAATTCACGGTGAAAAATGTCAAATTCTTTTTGATCTCCACCCACACCTACCCGCAATACTCATTCAGTTTCTTCACAAATTTTAATTTTGCAAAACTAGGTTTAGATTACGACTAGGTGGGCGATCACGAGGGGTCCGATATTGCTTGCGGTAAGTACTCAAAATATGTGTAGATGTTCTGTTCGTTGTGAATGGCAAAGGGTTGTTCTTGCCAATAATGGCTTCAGCGCTTGTTTTCCAAGTTGACTGAAGACCCTTTTTATCACAACACGGAGGGAATTTTGACGTTTGTGTTAGACGTAACAAACGGAAGAGCGATATTTTTCTCCAACATATCCAATTATTTTCTATAATATACCTCTATTCCTAGATCCCACAGGTCTGTCGGCATATCCGAGTGCCTCGAGTTGCGCGGCGTCGTAGCCCGGCTTTCTTCCTGCTGGACGGTGCGCAGTCTCATAGCCGGATGCCTGTTGCGAGTTGTCACGGAAGTTTCCGGCAGCCGAGTAGTCGCCAGCATGTTTGGGTGCTATCGGCTGAATCTCTTTGTAGTCGATTGTCTGAGGTCTGTCGGGCAGGTCAGAATAGGAAGGCAGCGGAACTAGAGAGTCGTCGGAATTTCCGGTTGGTGGCTGAAGATTCGCGCTGTGAGAATAACCAGATTTAGAGGAATATGCTCTAGAAGATTGACTTCCAGAACTGTCGTAGCTCGAAGAAGTAGGAGCAGGGTGGGGAGCTGAGGGTCGTCTCGATTCAGAGCTGTACGAGTTGCTGATCAATTGCTCAGGCAATTCGCCGTATTCGGTGCGTGGGTCGCTATAGGTGCCCGGCGGAATATGCGAGGGTCGATCGTTTGATGGAGTGCAGTGCGAGCAGGAGCCTAAAATCCGATAAATGGTAATTGAAGATGAAATACTCAAGTTCGAAAATCTTGAAGGGTGAAAAAAGAAGACGAACGATGATCTCGAAAAATGCTATTCCACGCGCTATCCCCTAACATAGCTCGTAACAAACTGTGCGACACTCTGAACATCAAATATTTACGAGTCAAATGGCATAGAATGAAAATCTGAAACCCCTTCAACCCTAGAGCCTATTTCTCCTGAACTCGATGTCACTATAAACTCGAAACGCCAACGAACTCATCTCAAACGATAGGAGATACCGAGATACAAGAGGAAGAATTTGGTATATGAACTTGGTCATTTGGATATGAAGGAAACTTCTTATTCCTTGCTTCAAAAGTTTCACGTTTCATGTCTGATACTTTAATCTCCGTACTCAAACTTTTGTAGTCAACATGTCTAATAAACCAGGAAATTTTGTCATCGAAAAGAAAATATTTTCGCCTAAAAAAGTGATAAGAAAATTGGACGCTTCAAAGTTTCAATGAAATCAAAAATGTAAAGAGGTACTGCGTAAATAGGCCTCAATATGTATCGACGAAGAAGTGCGTTTTGACGCGATAAAGCAGTTTTCTAGAAGATGAAGAGATGAATTGATGTGGCGTTCGTTCTAAATTCAAGAATTCAAGAAGCGCCCATTTCCGATTTCCTTCTTCTTCGATATTTCTCTCACTTCTCATTGTCAATTGACCTCTACAAGCGAAGAGGCAAAGCATCAAACGCCTTTTCATCGACGATGATTGTTGTCCTTGGGAGAGACTAAAGAAACGTGAAAAGGAAGGAGAAAAAAGGAAAGGGATGGAAAACTGAGAAAGATGCAAACAGATGAGAGTCGCCATTCAGACTATTCGAACGTGAAAAACCGCCAAACTCGAAAACTACCGCGATTTGTGCATTGTGAAGAGGAAATACAGTCTACTATTCGAACTATTCGAAATTGTCAATGAGTTTTAGAATGTTCGAGAAGTTGAAGGTCAAAGAAAAATAGATTTTTTCTTTTAAATTGTCAAAGCAATGATGAAACTCGCTTGAATAATATGAATTGACAGACGGTTTGTAAGATATGAAACGACGGCACGGTCTTTTTAGAATATGACGTCGCGATTCTCTAAACAAAAAAGAATGGCGCTTCCTAATCAATTGAAAATAGTGTTATATTCTAAAATGGTTGTCCCATAGAATGCCGTCGTGTCTTATTCAAGTTGTCACATCGACAATAAGAATTACCGATCAACCTAGGGAACTAGTGGTGAATCAATAAATCAGCAAAGGCTTTTTGACAGGCAAACGGAGCGACGCTGGTCTATGAAGATCGGGCAATTACTTTTATGGTAGAAGAAGATTTCCTCATCTGGATGGATCAACGAACAAACGACAATAACTTGAGGATCAACCTAATTCCTTGTTCGAATGAATCATATGAAAGCTTCACTGAGATGCTGCGTAAAAGATAGGAATCTTTTTTACCTAGTTTTGACCAAAGATTGAAATTTGTTTTGTTTTGCGAGAGGAACTTAGAAAACTAAATCAATCGATTAGATTTTATCACAATTCATTCTTCAAAAGGTGATTGATAGTGGAAAATAATTTACCTTTGACTCCGACCGGACCGATCGTACCAGGAGGCTGAAATTTACGATACTTTATTTCAAAAACAAATTAACCAACCCCAGGATTCCCTCTTCTACCTTCGCGTCCTCTGTAAATCACCTCATCGGTTTTTAATTCATGAAAATTTAAACCTCTCGCCTGGTGCTCCCTAAAATATATTTTAAACATATTTTTAAAGAAATAATTACAAACCGGTGATCCTTTTATGCCTTGCCTACCAGGAAGACCATCTCTGAAATCGTCAAAATTAGAGCGCCTTAGTTTTTAAAGAGAAAAAATCATGTGTTACGGAAAAAAAATTGCCATTTCCTTACACACAGATCTAGGACAACTATCGACTTCTTTGCTCGAAAATGGCAAATATTTGCTCTGTGTGATGGCGAGTTTTGTCCGGAACTTTCACCTCTTTCTTTTTCTTCTTCCCGACCTCTCATCGTTTTATCATCGCGCAAAATTCACCCATTCTTTTCACTTTCAGGATATGAATTAAGATGGGTTTGATACGGACTTTGAAAGGAGATCAGTGAAAATCACATGAAATAGAGCTGAATGGGTTCACTTTTGAGACGATAATGGAATAAAGATATGAAATAAGTAAACGAAGAAGGGAAAAAGGAATGGATTACATGACGACTGATGTTGGAAATTCTCATCTTTGTTTCTCTTCCCTCTTTTTCATATTTGTTACTTTCTTTATCTCTCAACCTTCTCATATTCTACATTCTCACGATGCTCTCTATTTCTCTAGATGAAATGAGAAGATCAAAATAGACATGGATGATGAAATAGTACTGATAATGAAGAGGAAGAAAGAAAGGGAACCAAAATCGCCGGTGGTCAAATAGGAAAATGGGAAATGAAGAGAGACGAAGAGTGAACAGAAAATGAGAGAAGGAATGAATAGAGTCAAACAGACCAACAGAGACGAGCCGGCTTGGCTACTTTCCCTTTTCTCTTTCTCTCTTCTCTATCATTGCATCGTTATCCCTAAATTTTATATTTTTGCCTCTTTTTATAAGCGCATCAAAATTATCTGCTCGTAGCGAAAGACGCGACCGAAAATCGTGCCATTATCTAAATATGTTGCCCTTAATCGATGCTTTGTGTTTTCAATTTCAAATGTACGGCGTCAAATGAAGATAATATTCTACGCAGTAAACAAACGGCTAAACTATGAAATATGTTAAGTGGTGAAATTATGAAGCTGTACTGATAAAAGTTTGCTGAATTTTCCTATCCAGTATAAATTTAACATTCCATCTAGGAGTGCTTTCAATGTAAAAGAAAATTGAGTGCTGATATCCGTATTGTTAAAATGAAATGAGTTAGAATAGATTTGAATTGAAATTTGTGCTCCATATTTACATACTCACTCTGGAAATTATTGATCACGATTTTGCTCTAAAGATGGGTTATTTTCAGGGTTCGATTCTGATTGAGAAAAATTCGAATAATTTGACTTAGTATGGGAAAAATATCCCGATTTCGAATAAAAAAATCTCAAATCCGTTTTCCTATCAACCCAAATTGGTGCCCTAAAAGAGTACGCGCATACTATTGACTTTTCATCCCACTTTTCAGCTTTGAATTGATAAGAATAGCTTCGAAAGATGATAAATGATCAAGCTAGTGATAAATCGACGCAGAAAAATGAATATCAATGAATAGAATAGATCTTTTTTGTATACGAGAAAAAGAATTCCCATTGAAATGAATCAAATGATCGATCGTCTAGTCGAAACTAACGCAATGATTTTGAATTTCCCAGCAAAAGAAAGAAAATCATTTGATGAGATGTTTTCTTTGAAAAACATGCGGGAAAGTTGAATGAATGAATGATTGAAATTTCGTGTATAATGGCGATGAAACCGATCATATGTTGTGAGAAAATGATTTTTATTTGAAATTTTACCCAATTCATCCACATTCTACGTAGAAAACTCACCAACTTTTCTGCTCGATAATATTTCACCCTCAAACTTGTAAATTTTACAAAACACGAAAAAAATAACGAGAAGGAGAAGGAGGAAAACAGGTTTGAGAGACAGATAATTCACGCTGGCATAATTGCGAAATGAAAAAGTGCGCATGGAAGGGTAAGAGTTGTTATTCTGTCATTGAGGAAGGAAGGAAGAAAATATTTGTATCGAGTAGCACCTCTGTTCAAATTCGAGACGGCTGAATTATGATTTTTCTCGAACTATTTGAACATTCGAAAATTTTTACGTTATCTTCAGAAATATCTATTGCGTGAGAGTGTGATGGTATTTTGAATGAAGTCTCAATATTTCATAAATGAAATTTCGATACATTGTCTATTGCCTGTGAATTATGGCAGGTACTTCAACCAAATAATGAAGAGAAGAGATAATGATGAAGAATCAAAATACGGCTAAAAATGTTGGTTCCTATTTAAAATCCATGAATGGAAGGAGATTCAAATGCAGATTAATGAAAAATGAAATTTTACAATATAAATGTCATCTCTCTCTTTTCTACTGGATGAATAGTTTCATAAATCGCCATCAAATAATGATTGAGATCAAATATTAGCAGATCAGCTAGTTTCGAAATTCTCAAAAATCACTACATCACATGAAAGTATTAGTTTTTACTCGAAAAAATCAACGAAACGACATTCGAGTTTGAAAGTATCGAGTGATAGAGAATGAAGAATGAAGATAAAGATGAGAGGTATGAGTGAAGGTGGGAAGAGGTAGGGAAAGAAAGACGATGGAACGTCACTAAACACTCGACTTTATGTTTTTGCAAATAATGAAAACCTCGAAATGAATGAATGACTGATTGTGGGGCAAGAAACGCATTTCTCATCATTGTGTATCAATGCTTTACAATCGAAAAATCTAGTTTCACTTTTTAAACATTTTTTACAAAGCTAACCTGCCAGGGTTTCCTGCAAGTAAGATGAAATTCAGAAATTCTTAGAGAGAATTATATGAATTTCAACCTGATCTGCCTCTCGGGCCAATCTAAAAATTCAAAACAATGGAATAGAAATTAAAAAAAAAAATAGAATTACTTTTCCGACTCCTCCTTGCGGACCCTGAAATTTTTGTTTAAAAGATTTTTACTATGAAGAGCTAGTCTTCGTGAATTAAATTTTTTTAGCTCGTGTAAAATATTCATTCTAAAATGAAATCTTTTCTATTTTCCGTAATAAACAGCAAAACTAATTTACCTGTGGCGCTCCATTTATAACACTGCCTGGATCGCCTCTAGGGCCTTGCATCCCAATTTCACCGGGTTGACCTCTAGAATTGTTATCTAAGAATTTGCGAAAGATGAGATAATGATAACCTGACGCCGAATGGACCCTAAATTTACTATAATTAGATTTTCAGCGCCTCTAAAAATACCTGTGGCCCTTTCATGCCATTCTGACCATCTAAAATCGGTAGAAATTGGCTTTATCGATCTCATTAAATTTCTTCCACTAAATCTAACCTTTTCCAGGCTCACCAGCAGCCCTGAAGACTCGCTTTTTGAATTTACCTTTCGAAACGAAATAATTTCAAATACAAACCCTGGCATCCCCCGTGGTCCTAAAATTTAAAATAGAACTGTATTCATGAATACAATAATTTTACCTTTTGGTCCCGGATATCCTGAAGCAAATATTCATAAATGATTTTCAAATCTTGGGACAGAATCTATTTCCGGTTGTGCAGTGAGTTTAACAAGCCGAGATAATTTCATGCCCAGGATAAATAAATCATTTATGAATATCGAACCTGGTGGTCCTGAAATTAAACGTAATATTTTCAAGCTCAGGGACGGAATGAACCAGGTGGAGCAGGTCCGCACTTCTGACAGTGTTTCTCCTCATCTGGCGTCTCGATGACGATGTACTTGCCGTCTCTTCCATTCGCGCCGTTTCTTCCGATCATTCCTGGCCTACCATCTTCTCCCTAGAATTACAAGCTTGCAGAAAATGTTGGAGGAGAAATTATCATAAGAAATGAGGTCATTTTTATGTGATGCGGTAAAATTTGAATCTATGGATCCATCATCGTGACAATATCTTAGATGAGTACCGGAAGTCCCTAAATTTACAGGGATTAAATTTGGAATGCTTTGAAAAAAATACTTGGGGCCCTGGCATCCCAGGACCACCCATCTGACACGAACAGCATTGCCCAGCTTGCAGCTTCGAAGCGCCCATTCCATAAGCAGACCGCTTGCCTCGAACATTCTCGTGCGCTAACTGATGCCAGATATCGTTCGAATGTTGCTGAAAAGTTTGACTTCGAAATTGATCAATAAATATATCTACACAATAAATGACTAGATTTACACTACTCTCTTAAAAATTAATTTCATCAGAAAACGCTAAAACATTTTTTAAAAATAGTAACCAAATTTTGTGCACGTAAAAGGCGAATCTCTATCAGAAGAAATTTACTATTTTCCAAAATTTTTATAGACTGTCATTTTTCCTAAACAGAACTGCACTCTTTGCTAATGGATAGAAGGCTTATTTATCCAATATTTTACATGACAATTATAGATGTTAGCCATCAGGATAGTATTGGTTCTCTGCACTTTCTGGAAGAAGAGAGGCAGAGTAATTGTCACGGTCAGAAGAGCGCAGGTCGACAAGATTGTCGCTGCCACAGTCGCTGTTCGAGAATCCAGGTTCATTCTGAAAGTTAGAAATATGGAAGTTCTTCAGTTCAATACAATAATATGAACTATTCAAAGATTTGCAAATTAGGGCACGAATGAAGAAGGAATATGCAAATATCCAAAGTGAATACGCGATAAGTGATGACCTAGATTCAGGTCTGGAAATGAGAAGAGGAATAAATTACGTGCATATCAGATAAGAATGTTTGATATGATTGAATTTAATCAAATATTTATTATGGCATCTTTGTCTTGTTTCAGTATCGGGTTTCAACTAATTTAATGAATCACTAAAATTACAATATCACGATAATCAAATATACTCGCAATTAAATCTAGTGAGGCTATTTGCAAATTTAAAAATCGTTTAAACTCGAATGTGATTTGCAAAATGGTTCATGATACGATACATAAATAATAAAGTAAGACTATTATAATAAGGTTCCAGAGGTAAAGTCTATAGATAAATTTATATTGCATGATGTACAAAAGCACATTTCACATAATTAGTGAAATGAAATAATGCAACTACTTTTCATGCAATTACTTTTCCAGGTTGCTCTATTGGTTAGTTTTTGCGTATAAATAGCGAGCATTAACGCAGACGCTAAGGGCTGAATATCGTTTAGGCCATATGTGTTACTTTCCTTGCAGAACACGAAATAAATCACATTTAAAATATTTTATTTCATTTTTGAACTTGAACTATAGATACTGTTCAATGTATATGAATTATCGCTGAGAACTAGTTCGCACACTCTCTAAAGTCAAATTATTGTCATTATTTAAGAATTAATTTTAAAAAAAGAAAAATTCTTATTCTGTAGCGTTACGAAACGAATGGATAACAAAGTGAAATGAGATTCATCAGAGGTTTGGGTTCAAGGAATGTTTTGGTGAAAGCATTTTTGCTGAGTAAAGAAATAATAAACCAGGAAAATATTGTACAACAAAAGGAAGGAATCGATAGAAATTATTGTTGGAGCATCCAGTCTGGAGGCTGAACGAAGAACACCCCGCCATCGTTCGCGCAATATGTTGGACAAACCTGAATTGTGCATTTTCATGAATGCTCTATCGTGATCGGAGTCGTAAGGAATTTCGTTTTTATTATGCAACTGAGAAATTTTAGAAAATTCTGCGAAACGATGTGTTCATTTGTAAAACTTTCGATGAAAAATTCATTTTTCCTCCCCAATTTATCATAATCGTATTTAACAAGGTCCGATCTAGTAAAATTCAAATATTCCTACTCCTTTGCTTCCCTCGTCTCCTTGCTCGCCCATCGCTCCTTGGAAGCCTCTCTCTCCCTTGTCTCCCGATATTCCGTCTTTTCCTTAATTTTTACGGTTCATAATAATACTTGTTTTTTTCAGAAAATACCTTTCCGCCCTCTTGGGCCTTGAGAGCCCTGCGGACCATCGATTCCAGGCATTCCGACAGGACCTAAAAATGTTGAAAGGATACATTTTCGAGAAAAATGAGAAATCTCAAACCCTGTATCCCTGGCGGACCCTCTTCCTGAACAAAGATAATTGATATTTTACTAAAATCTGAAAATTCTGACCCCTCTTTCACCTGGAGGTCCAGGTATGAACGGCTGTGGAACAGCATCTTCTCCCGATTCACCCATCTGAATCACGAAAAACTATATACTTTAGCAAAACTGAATTTCAGACTAAAGCGTGAACTCTATCATGAATCCAGCGCTAGTTTTTTTTTGTGCAAAAATGCCACAACTAAAAAATCTAACCATACCTCTCCCATGAGACCCTAAAATTATATTCATCATTTTTGGATTGCTTCTTTACGAATGTCTACCGGAATTCCTCTAGCTCCCATCTGGCCTTTCGGTCCAATATCGCCGTCCTTCCCCCGGATACCGTCTGAATGTTGTCGTGAGTTTCGAGGTTCTACAAAAACCCCAACAAACCTTTTCCGGGAACCCCTCTTGGCCCTGTCTCGCCTTTCAATCCACGAATTCCAGGCGGACCTGAAATGCTTATATTGCAATTATCGATTTGTCAGAAGTGAAAACTTATGAATTGTGGAATGGCATCCACATCTCTAACAATGTTTCAAACTTCACTTTCCTAGTTTATTCCCAGCTTTTGCGCTCTTTCACCTTTCATCGTTACTCTATTGTGAACTGCTGTCAATTTCGTAAGTAAACATAGAAATTAAAATGTTTACCCTGTGGTCCTCTCGGACATGGATCAGGGCACATCAGCTTGAAATCGATGGGCGGGTCGCAAGGTAGTCGAGCAGGTCTTCCGGGAATTCCGAGCGGACATAAAATTGACAATGATACGTTCAAGTATAATCAACTCAAAAATCTGACAAAAAATAAGAAGAAAGACATTTTTTTACCTGGCTCTCCTCGCAAGCCATCTCGACCTCGCAAACCTGGCCTACCCCGAGGATACTCGCATCTGAAACGCTCGTTTTTATCAAGGAGGAAAAGTGGAACGCGGCGATAAGATTTATGGTCGAGTGTTTTTGGACGTAGAACCGTTTTTTCCCTCTTAAATAAAGATTCTGCAAGAGTGAGAATTTTGTTCATTAGCCACATAATTGTTTCATCGGTTTATAAACTCGATATGGTAAGTAGAAATGAGGAAACTATTTCAACCGTTTCATACGTAGAGTTGTGTACTCAGGATAATGAATTCATTGATTTGAAAAATTCAGACTAAAATAAAAACGTTGTTATGAACAGGGAAGTTAAAGCTCATTTTGGATAAGCAGTGCAATGTTGATAAGCTCGATAGTTTCTTATTGAACGTGAAACATCATCTATATACATACTTTGAGTCTTATCGAAAATCAATTTCCTACTTGCACTCCTGTTGGCCTGTTGATTTGAGCCATTCGTCGACCTCGTCTCGCTTCTTTCTGGTTGCATTGATGGAATCGAAGAATCCGAAATCTCTGAGCATGAAGGTCAGCTCTTCCGATGTCCGCTGAAATATTGAAATTGTGATGATGTCTTCCTATATTTCACTTTGATTTCGGTTATTTAGAAAAATTTCATTTCAACTCCTCTTGCCTCTTATCACTGATAGGACTTATGATCATTAGTGCATTCTATTCAGGGCCATTAATTGGTTTGGGATATTAGATCACAATTTCTCAGAACATCGATAATTTTATGTCCTACCTCACATATCACCGCATCGGTTTCTAGCTGTGAGCCGATATTACTGGAGAAATCGTGCAGCAAGGGAATGTAGAGCGTGAGAATGACTGTCGATGCAACGGTAACGGCCAGAGACACGCCGGTGACGAGCCGATAGGCATAGTCCCTAGCCGCTTCCGGATCCGAAACCCCCGGATCTGAGGCCATGCACTGCGGTATTTTAGATCCTAAAATGCAAAAATAAGACGAAGATAATGAAGAGAGTGAAAAGGGAATTAAATTCGTATTCCCCCGAAAAAAGACAAATTTCTGATGTTTTTTGAAAAAGTCGTGAAAACGCATAGAGAAGATACCCTTCAAGAGAACTCATCGCAGATGTGTAATTTTAACAATTAACGAGAATGCAAACAATCCAAATCACAATTCGAAATAAAGAAAAATAATGGACACTATCATAACAGACAAATGTCTTAATTTTCTAAAAACGATAACAAATCAGACTATCAGTAAAATAAGAAAAATAATTTGTCTAAAAGCAATAAAATGTGAAAGATGATGAACAGATGTGTGGACAATTAGACGTGGACAGTGGATTGATAATTCGTACCGAAAAACGAAAATGAGAGTGAAATTGTAGGTCAAAGGGAAAGGAAAGTTGATGAAAGGGAAAAATAATCGGAATGCTTAGCAGAAAAAGGAGAAGATAAAAACGCGACGAGAGATCCTGAAAATCGCGATTCCAAATCATTTTTCATCGACCCGAGGCGATCTTCATCACTCATTGAAAGATGACCTAATTGCGGCAAAAACGCAGAAGGAAAGGCGCGTCGCGCAGGAAGGAAGACGTAAGCTTCTTTCTCTTCCCGACTTTCAGCGTTCAATAAAACCTAAACCGCCTGATGCAAGCATTCCTTGATTTTTTCAGACAATTAGACAATCGTGGATAATGCATTTAGCGAATGCAACAACACAACGGTTAAAGTACAGAGTCAAAATTTGGAAGGAAATTGATCTGATTAGATTGAAATCTAAGTGATGTACTCTTTTCGAAACATCTGAACAATTATTGTGAGTAGGGATATAAATTGGATCTGAGCCAGATTCGTGCAATATTTAAATATTTTCGAGATTTGTAGACGTGGAATAATTCGATTTGCATGATCTTCAGTTTCCTATTGACCGAAAGCTCGACTCTGACCCAATCCTTTCTTCCTATTCTACTTTTGCACTTATTTTCTTGGAGAGAAATTCTCGCCTTTGGAAAAAGTACTAGTTTGAATCTTCAGAAGAAAGCTATATATATTCGAAATCCAAAATATCAAAGCATCTCAAATCCTCAAATGTCTTGAAATTGTCTTATTTTTGAAGGTTCATCCACTCGACTCGAGTCCGGACATTGCTGTTTTTGAAAGATCGATCGCTCGACTCGAGTCCGGACTGATCCCTGTGTTTCCCTCCTTCTTTTCCTCTCATATTTCCTCGCGTTTTAACTCTTATCGACCCTCTGCCAAACTATTCAAGAAACAAACTCGACCATTTATTTACGTTTCACGTTTCTATCGCATAACCTTTGCATCACTCTCTTCCTGTCTTGAGCTTATATAAATTTCAGCTCACTCGATTATCCCATGGTTTTGACATTTTTCGATATTGTCAAGTTTTCTTTTCATTTTAGAAGACATGCTCCTGATCTTGTTCACCGCATTTGTTGCATACCTGTTCTATCAAACGTACTGGAAGAGACGAAATCTTCCACCAGGTATTTCGAATTTTTATCTAACACTTTCTTTACGAACTTGAAGGCCCAATGCCATTCCCTCTGGTCGGAAATCTTCCACAATTACTCTCTTCTGAAGAGCCAGGCTATGAAGCATTCATTGGTTTGAAGTAAGAGTTTAAACAAAATATAAAACCATTATGAACACACTTAGAAAGAAGTACGGCAAAATCTACTCCTTCGGCTTCGCAACATTAAACGGTGTTGTCATCTGCGACTGGGATCTAATAAAAGAGACCTTTATAAAGGATGGGAACAGCTACACGGGCCGTCCGGTATTCCCAATCAACAACATGATAAGAAGTGAGTTCTTCCAGAATTGGAACTTTTCAGCCCCAACCGCGATTGCAGTTGCGGTTCGGTTGTAAAAAATTTAATATTGATGCGATTCGGTTCGGCTGTGGTAGAAAAAAATGTAGAAGATGCGATACGATTGCGGCTGCAGTATTTTGAAAAAGTCCCAAGTTTTAGTTTCTCAATTTTATTCTCAGAAAAATAGCAATTTGAATACTTGCGTGATTGCAGCTTGAAAATTTGTTGAAGTTAGATAGAATAACGCTGCTGTAAGGAGTCTAAATCGTCATTCAAATCCTTTTCAAGTAATTTGACTTCTAGGAGGCAATTACGGTGTGATTGATACTGTTGGCGAACGGTGGATGACGCACCGACGATTCCTTCTGCATTTCCTGCGTGACATGGGCATGGGCAAAAATCTGATGCAAGAGCGAGTAATTTTAAATAAATTAAATTAACTTGATAAACATGTAAATTTTAGGTAATAACTGAAGTTCGAAATATGGTTGACAAATTGAAAGTCGAGTATAAGAAGGGACCGATAGATCTGTCGGATCACATCGACTTGGGTGTCGGAAACATAATTACGTCGCTGGCATTTGGATTCAGATTTGATGAAGTCGGTGAAACTTTTCCATTTTTCAAACAAGTTAGCAATATTTAGTCTCGAGAAGGAGAGTTTCTCCACATGAAGCATGCTTTGACAGCACACGCGACGATTTCTGGAGAGCCTACGGGCTTCTTGCTGACGATGTTCCCTTGGATCCGATATCTTCCATATTTCAGCGGGAAATATGCAAGTACGAAAAATCAGTTTTGAAAAGCAAAATCTTTGAAAATTCAGCCATAAAATACAACGTTGATTTGATGTACAAACTAGTTGACGATCAACTTGCTATCCATCAGAAGACCGTCGATTATGACACTGAAGATGCATCGGATGTCGTTGAAGCATACCTGAAGGAGATGAAGAAACGTGAAGGACAACCAGATTTTGGAGGATTCGAGTAAGAATTCGAGAAGTCGAAACATCTAATTTGAAAAATTTTAGAATGGACCAGCTCAAATCAATCTGCTTCGACTTATGGGTGAGTTTACATATTTCTGGAAAAATCCTGTTGATTTATTTCACTTAAGACAATTGTGACGTTATCCTGTACTTATCGCTGTGTTTAGAATTAGGGAGTTTAGAAAGACATGAAATATGAAAGGAAGAACAAGTGGTAAGTAGAGAGAGTGAAGTTGACATCGTAGTGAGAGGTACAGGATTGCAATTATGGACAGGGGTATCGAAAAGATTAATAAATTTTCATCCATAGTCCATACTCACATTTTACCAGCACATTTTAGATAGCTGGAATGGAGACTACTTCCAACACGATTTATTGGACAGTTCTCTACGTTTTACATCATCCAGAAGTTGCTCAAAAAATGCACGACGAATTGGACAAGTATATTGGAGGAGACAGAATCGTAACAATCGATGACAAGGCTAATTTGAACTATCTCAACGCCGTCATAAATGTGAATTTCTCTGTCACTCTTTTTAAAGTGAATCCTTAGTTTAGGAAGTTCAACGACTAGCGAATTTGCTGCCAAACAATTTGCTGCACACGACGACCAAGGAAGTCGAGATCGAAGGATACAAGATTCCTGCAGACACCGTTATAGTCGCGCAAATCTCTACTGTCATGTACGATGAAAAGGCAAGGAGTTTTGGAGAAAAAACCCTCAATGAGTTCGTTTTAGATCTTCCCCGAACCTTACAAATTCAAGCCGGAAAGACATCTTGATGAAAATGGAAACTTGAAGAGAATTGAAGAAGTATGAATTTTTTCCAATTTATTCACTGGAAATGTTTAGCTTTCTCCGTTTTCTGTCGGCAAGCGGCAATGTCCGGGCGAAGGATTAGCCAGGATGGAACTATTTCTGTTCATTGCAAATCTCTACAACCAATTTGATGTGAGACCACCTTCTTTCAAAAGGAAATATCTTTTTTTAGATTTTGCCGATTGACTCCAATAATTTACCGACAACGAGAAAAACCTGGGGAATAACGATGGGAGCACAGAAATATCAAGTCATGCTAAAAGCTAGACTTTAAGCCTTAGATCAGAAAGTAAAATAACTATGTATTAGCATAAATTGCGCAGAATATTGATATAAACTATTTCATATCGTAAGTAATTTATAATATAGATAGCATTCGAATAAATCATTTCATGATACTAAATATCTTTTAACTCATACTACTTATTTCTTTACCAATGATTCTATTTCAGCGTTTTTTAAGAAAAAAACTAATTGAAATTTATGCAATTTTCGAAGAAAAATTCTTGCCCGCTTTATTCATTAGGAAGGTTTGAGATATTTATTTTTTGATGATAAATGCCGATAAAGATTCGTTGAATTTGGTGAGTATTGATTGTTTGTCCAAATTGTGGCTGAAATCGAGAGAATTTGCATCAAATAATTATCTCGGTCAAGAAATATGATTTGGTAATCGTTTTATTGTCACGCTTGAACTTTATGACATTGTGACATACCTAGAGGGCACAAGTGATATTCCCAATGTAAAGGCAGAGTTATGAAAGTATTTTTCTCAAAATCTGATGGGCTAATCAAGCTTATAGCAAAAACCGCATGAAAAACGAATTAGTGTAAACAAAGATATGAATTTCCGAAGACGACGACCTAGATTTATATCTAATAACAGGAAAAGAAAAATCAGAAAACCGCTTCACAAATTTTCTAGAATTTTTTGAAAAATCAGTGACTTTGGCTTCACAGAATGGACGGGACTTGCACCCTATACTCATATTTCTAACATTCGTCAGTCTTTCGAATTTCATACGACTGCACATCACGATGCAATCAATCGACGTTTCAGTGATAATTCAATAAAACGAATATTTTCCTATCGACTTATTTGAAATTTGTTATATTCAGTTTTTTTTTCTAATTTTAGATGAGCAGTCAGCAAAATTCATCGAGAAATTTTGGGAGGGGAGTAGAATCGACCAACCCCATCGATCCGACATCTGTAAGTCATAAAGTTTTCCCGATTAACTTTTTTTTTTAATGAAACAAAAATTCATTGCATTATTTTGATAAAATCTCTAAAATATTGAATAATTTATACAAAACTCTATCACTTGTTATTTCAACTTCATTAATATTTAGCAAACTCAACTACCCGACTTCATCAACGATCTCAATGTGCAACAGAAGGCAATTTTTAAACTGATTTTGGAAAATTCCAAATTAACTCTGAAAGATAAAATCGCCTGCATGGATGAGTTGACGGATAAACTGACACTCGAGACGAAGAAGAAATATCGATCCTGGAGATTTGAGCACGATAAATCTACAGTAGGTTAAATTAATTGATAAAACTTGGAATAAATCGAAAATATGAAGATTTTTTATTGATAAAAACACGAAAATCAAAATATAGGCTAATTGATAAGCTAGTCTTAAGAGAAGAATTTAAATGGGCATGTTCTGTCGTGATATAAAAAAGCATGCTATTTTCAGTTTCCAAACTATACAAAACTAACTTTAGATCGACAAATTTTTGAAGAAACAGCAGCCTGAACTACAAGTGGTCATTAGGCAGACACTCAATTCAACGAATTCCCTAGGTAAATTTAAATTTTCGACAGTTTTTATTTGAACTTTTCAGAGGACTTCTATAAAACCATGCTCGTTTTGCAGCCGAGCTTCAAAGACAAAGACTCGTTCAATGAATTCGCAGCTGGTGAATTTCTGATGGAGTAGGATTTCTTTCGATAATCGCATAATTAATGCAGAACTTCAGCGATACCAAATCTCACGCACAGACGTCGAATAAGGATTCAGAAAGATCAAAACCTACTGGTAGTTACATTGATATAGCATGCAACACTGAGAGCAGAGCACCCGTGAGTGGCGCGCGTCATTCGTGGGTGCTTCGCAGGTGCTCTGCTCTCAGTGATATACCCAATTATCTTGGTCCCTTTTTGAACGAATTAAAGCTTTTCTATAGATTTCTCTACTGAATTTTCAAAAACTGCAAAATCTCACCTAAAATTTTAATCTGTCTGAATTTCAGAATCTAAGAAGACGACGACGAAAGCAAACGCAATCAGCATCGATCTGGGCACGACCTACTCCCGTGTGGGCGTCTTCATGAACGGCAAAGTCGAGATCATTTCCAACGATCAGGTCATATAACCCTGTCAACATCCCCAAAAAATCAAACTTTCTTGATCTCACGATTTAGAATTTGGATATTTTCATCTCAGGACGTTATAGAAATGTTGAAATTCTATAAAATCCAGGAAAATGGAATAATGGCCTTGAATTTCAGGGCAACCGCACGACCCCCAGTTACGTGGCCTTCACGGATACGGAGCGTCTGATCGGAGACGCAGCCAAGAACCAGGTGGCCATGAACCCACACAACACCGTCTTCGGTACCAAGCGTCTCATCGGAAGGAAGTTCGACGACGCGGTCGTGCAGAGTGATATGAAGCACTGGCCGTTCAAGGTGGGTTCGGAGAAATGAAATGAAAATCTGGGCAGAAAGCGGAACATTTCTCTCAAGAACTTGAACAAAATAAAGAAAGTTGAGTAATTTGCGTTATTTCAGGTGGTGAACACTGAGGGCAACAAACCGAAGATGCAGGTGGAGTACAAGGGCGAGACGAAGACGTTCACGCCTGAAGAGATCTCCGCCATGATCCTGCTCAAGATGAAAGAAACCGCCGAAGCGTTCCTCGGACAGACTTGTAAGGTGAGCAGGGAAGGAATAAAAATATGAAATTTTGACAAAAAATCTAAAATACTTGGACAATATCAAATTGTTCTGATTTTCAAAAGAAGTTTCAAAATAAACAGCGAATTTTCAGGACGCAGTGATCACGGTCTCGGGCTACTTCAACGACTCTCAACGTCAGGCTACCAAGGATGCGGGTGCCATTGCCGGTCTCAACGTTCTGCGCATCGTCAATGAATCTACTGCGGCAGCCCTCGCGTATGGACTGGACAAGAAGGGCCCTGGCGAACGCAACGTCCTCGTCTTTGATCTTGGTGGTGGTACTTTCGATGTGTCCATCTTGACCATCGAAGATGGCTTTTTCGAAGTCAAGTCCACTGCTGGAGACACTCACCTTGGAGGAGAGGACTTCGACAACAGGTATGAGAAAAATTGACGAGATTCATAATTTTTGAAAGGATGAGATGAAGGGAATCGAAAGATTTTGGGGTTTGTCCGAACAAGTGAGTTCTTGAGAGAACTGAAGGAAAATGAATTATGAAATTTACAATAGGACTTTGAAAAATGATAAAACTTCTAGAGAATGAAAATAATTTCCAACTGTTTCAGAATGGTCAACCACTTCGTCGCCGAATTCAAGCGAAAGCACAAGAAGGACCTGGCCTCCAACCCTCGTGCTCTTCGTCGTCTCCGAACTGCTTGCGAGCGTGCCAAGCGCACCCTCTCGTCTTCGTCTCAGGCCTCGATCGAGATCGACTCTCTGTTCGAATGCATCGACTTCTACACCAACATCACCAGGGCCCGATTCGAGGAGCTCTGCGCCGACCTCTTCCGCTCCACCATGGACCCGGTCGAGAAGGCTATCAGAGACGCCAAGATGGACAAGTCTCAGGTACAGAAAATGCAAACTTCTTCACAAAATATAAACTAATTTAGATCCACGACATCGTCCTCGTTGGTGGCTCTAGTCGTATCCCGAAGGTGCAGAAGCTGCTGTCGGACCTGTTCTCGGGCAAGGAGCTGAACAAGTCCATCAATCCTGATGAGGCAGTTGCCTATGGAGCTGCCGTGCAGGCCGCCGTTCTGTCCGGCGACAAGTCCGAGACCGTCCAGGACCTGATTCTGCTCGACGTCGCCCCTTTGTCTCTCGGTATCGAGACTGCAGGAGGTGTGATGACTGCGCTCATCAAGCGAAACACCACCATTCCCACCAAGACCTCGCAGACGTTCACCACCTACTCCGATAATCAGTCTGAAGTAAGTTTTTGGGGGAAAACGGAAAAATCAATTTTAAAAAAGTTGAAATTTTAAAGAAAGTGAAAGAATTGATCGAAATTATGACATTTTCAGGTGATAATCCAGGTCTACGAGGGCGAGCGCGCGATGACGAAGGACAACAACCTGCTGGGCGAGTTCGAGTTGTCGGGCATCCCACCCGCCCCCAAAGGAGAGCCCCAAATCGAGGTCACATTCGACATCGACGCCAACAGCATCAGCGTCTTCGCGCAGGACAAATCCACCGGCAAACAGAACAAAGTCACCATCACCAATAACAAGGTCAGGGGAAGAGGAAGAAAACAACCTGAAAACAATGGAAAATAGATGAAGATGAACGAAGTTTTGAAATGAAAGAAAAGGAAGAAATTTTGATTTTCTAGGAATAGAAAGAACATTTTGAAATGAATTAATTTGAATTATATAATGATTTTTAGGGCCGTCTGTCGAAGAACGAGATCGAGCGCAAGCAGAAAGCACTTGCTCTGCCAACCAGGGTTGCTGACGAGCCCAATTCTTCGGACCCGGCCCCGACTTAGACCCGCAAAATGAGGGTCAGACCGAATCTACCAGCAACCCTGCTGCCAACCTTTTAAGATTTCAATTTTAAACTTTTCTTTCACTTTCTTTCGTCATAAACAAAGAGCACGCCCAAATTCCCAATATCTCTAAGGTCAAGCTCTCTCTCCCTTTCAGAGGGCGAAGACCGTTTACCCCTTAGCTCTTTCCTGCTGGAAGGCGTCAGTTTCTGTTTCTACCGCTCGTCCTGAGCAGAGTTTCCTCAAAATCGCCCCTCCATCGCTCGCTTAGAGCAATTTTATGCTTTCGTATTTGTTTTGTTCAATAAATTTTTATAATCGAAACTCGTGTTCACAATTCATACAACCAACACAAAGTGAGCATCCAAACTGTCTTGCATCCATTTCTATCGCATCCTCTCACTGTTCCCCCAAAGACGGGCAAAAACAAAATTCATGTGTTAGCTGGCTTGCATAAAAGATGATATTTTCATAAAAACCATATTTAGAAGATTAAGGACAAGTGCAACGAGGTGATCAGATAGCTGGACAGCAACCAGACTGCGGAGAAGGACGAACTCGAGCACCAGCAGAAGGAACTCGAGGGCATCTGCAATCTCAGCATCACCGAGTTCTACTAGGTAAAAGAAAAAAATAGGGTTGAATTTGAGTCGGAAATGGAAAATCCGAAACCAAATTCTGATGTGAAAGGGATATGTAAGAATTCGTAAAGGAGAATTAAAACGAGCATTGACTAGCATTATGAACTTGGAATTTTCAGCAGGCCGACGGAGGCCCCACCATCGAGGAGGTCGACTAAACTCTTTCTCTTCACTTCAGGCCCGTCCAGAAATTCTCAGACTTGGGTAATTTCGAACCGCAGTCAACCGCATGAAAAGAGACAGTATGTCTTATTGAGAGACGAAAAGAAAGATGATCTTTCTCCCTCGATTAGGCATGCTATCTCACTTTATACGGTTGACTGCGGTTCGAAATTTTCCAAATCTGGAAATTTGGTTTTTTTTGTTTTCTATCGATTTTTGGTCATTTGTTTCTGTATTTTCCGAAATTAAAAAAAAAATTTCAAACTACCAATTTATTTGACGTAAATTTAGGTGAACGACTGAAAATTTAGATTCAAGTCTGAATCCAAAGCAGGCAAGAATACAGGATAAAACTTGTGGAAAATGTGAGAAAACATCCCTAAAAATGATCAAAATAAAATGTTATAAATTTGAGCGAAATGATGAAAATCACAGGAAAATGAAATGAACGATGGAAAGGATCACTAGCGAATTTTCGCGCGGAGACCTCAGATTTCCTCGTCGTCCGAGTTGCGGCGTTTCTTCTGCGACTTGCTGACCATCGAGGCCTCCTTGCCGTAAACCTGCGTCAGGTTGGCTTTTCTCTCGTAGCGCCTGAAAAACTTTGAATCAATCGAAAGTTACTTCAATTAAACCAATTTATCCTTGAAAATTCAAATTAGTTCAATCTTCTCAAGTTGCAGTAGAGAATTTTTATAAGCTGCGCAGATAGAAAATTATAGAAATGCAGCCGAAATTTATCTTTGGAAAATAAACGTGAATTAATTAGGGATTTTTTATTTGCAACTCCACGAAGCACTGGCTATTAAACATGCGAATTTTCTTGCCTGGTGCAGATGGTTTTGACGACGACAAACGAGATCAGCAAAATGAGAACGGAGGCTGAGCCAGCGAGGAAGGGGATCACCAGGGCGCGGGTCGAGGGGCTAGCCTGAAATATTCAATGAAATGCATAAATATTTCTAAATTCTAAAGTTCAATTTCTTTCATTCGTATGTCAAAAATCCTTAGACAAGATTGAGATTCAAAATTGAATTCCAGCTGAATGACGAATTTTCGTAAAAGGTTCAAGTTCGTGTCAAGGTTGAATAGGATATTTTTGGAGCTGAAAACCAGAATTCATTTATCCACGATCCGAAAAGTCGTGAATTTCCTTTCTTACCATCCACTTGTCGATGTCCCTGCGAATTCCGTCGTACTTCTGCTTGAGGTAGTCGATCTCCTTGCGGATCACGCCAGTCTCATTGCCCTCCTTCGCAGTCGTGGCTGCTTCCGGATTCTCGTAACGACGAGTCGTCGTCGAGGTCTCAGAATCCCTGTCATCGTTGTCGTCGTTCTTGTGACCGTTGGGCAGCTTCCCCCCGCGGCTTGGATGGTTGGCTTCGTGCAGCTGCTGTAGTCGATGGAGAATGTTCGTGTGTTCGTTGAACGTGTTCTTCACCACGTCCGAGAAGATGCTGAAAAAGTGATTCTTTCAAGTACTCACAATCATCGCAAGAAAAGCAAAAGGAAATTTTTTTTCCATTTCTAAAACTTTAATATTTTTCTTTCTGCAAACATTTATACGATTACCCAATCCCATTGCACAATATTTAGAAGAAAGTTGTTTTTCTTGAACGTTCAAGATTTTCAAATTCGACTTCTCCAATTAAACAAAAAAATTAGACTCGCACTTGTCCCGCCTCGCGAGTACAATTTTTTGAAAAAAAATCTGCGCGAAATCAGTTCCGGTTTCGGCATTTTCAAATGAATACATTTGCAATTTTTTAGAGAAACTCCTCAAGTTTTCACATCTGCGGATTTTCCTCCTCGAAAATGTGGTTGATGGTGCGAACGGCGTGACTGATGAATTCTTCGGGCGACGTCGGCTTGTCGTCGGCAGAGGAGGGCCGAGGGGACGAGCTGACCAGGGCTGATGAGGCCAGCAGCAGAAGCAGCGAGAAGACCAACATCTGGAAAATCAGTTTTTGAAAGACGAGAATTTGCGAAACTTTAGGAAAATTATCGAAATTCTGCCGAGATTTTGTTGGAGGAATTCGATGAAACCTTTACTCCGGGAACTTGATTTCAATAAATTTCAAACAAAATCTATCAAATTCCCAAGTAAATGTTGAAGTTTTGGAGGAAAAATAGAAACCAACCTCACTCCGCAAAGGATCGACGACGAATGAATTTGCAAAGTGGACGAAGTCCCTTTTCTTTCGATTTCTCTTTTTCGTAAAGTCCGAACGCGGATTTTTCAATTATCGATTTTTTTCTGATTCTTCTGCTTCATTTTCTGCATTCTGAATATGTCACGGTATTCTACAGCACAAAAGCTATCTGCACAGTCGTTCTTTTCATCTCCAGTTGTCTCCACTGTCGAATTCGATCATTTTTCGTCAAGCTTTACTCACTTCTTGAAACTTTTCCAAATTTCAGACATTCTTCAGTGGATGCAATGCAAAAGCTGTATGATTCTGTGCACGACACATGCTATACTTCATTCCGTATGCTAATTTCTGTTCGATCTTTAACCAAGTGCAATTTTTGTATAGAGTGAAGGAACAATTTCATCAAGCTTTAATCTTTCTTTTTCTTATTTATGCGAAGAGTCGATAAATATCTAATTCATGCCAAATAATTTCTGTTAACTTGCTCAGAAAAATTTCTCATATATTAATAATCTTCGTGAATGAAAGTGGTACAAAGGAAAGTCGTCGGCTTTTTCTTTGAAAACCTAGTTTTTGCTGCCTTTTATTTATTTCATTGCTTTTCATTGATTAAAGATCATCGATTTGGTTTGAAAACCACGGTCATTAGCTCTACTCTAGTCTTCTACTCTAATCGATCACCTTTTCTATTTGCTCTTGTTCTATTTCATTTCATTTCTCTTTTTCTTTTCTTTGCCAAACCTTATCGACCGTCTGCAAGATTTGTTCGAAACAACATTTGAGCGTTTACCTCCCTTTCAACAACCACTTTTGCATCATTCCTTCGTTTCGACTCATATAAAGCCAGCATTTTTGAATTATTGTGATGATCCGCTGATTATTTGATTATTTTATCTTAAAATGTGTTTTCATTTTTGAGTCTATGAGTCTATGATCTTCATTTCAAACTCGTTTTGAAATGTTCAAATTATCCAAAGTTGTCAAATTCTCGAATCGAAATCGATTTCTACTGTCTTCCATGACATACAATTTTGTATTTTTGACGTTCAGAACAATGTTTCTCGTATGGTTCGCTTTACTCGTTGCATTTGTGTTCTATCAAATGTATTGGCGACGGCGGAAGCTTCCACCAGGTATTTCGTATTTTCATCACTTAACACTTGCTTTATGAATTTTCAGGCCCAATTCCGTTTCCTTTCGTCGGAAATTTACCAACAATGTTGAAATATGCTGAGCCAGGATATGAAGTGTTTATCAAATTAAGGTTAATGCTTCGATAAAAGTTGCATTTTTTGTCTAAACTCTAGGGAGCAATATGGAAAGATCTACTCGTTCACATTTGTTAATTTGGACGGAGTTGTCATCTGCGACTGGGATCTGATAAAAGAGACTTTCATAAAAGATGGGAACAGCTTTACCGGAAGACCAATATTTCCAATAAGCGAGGAGATAAGAGGCTAGAATTTTCTGAAATAGTGCCATTTTTGAATTTAAAAATTATTTTAGGCGGTATCTACGGAGTCATCGAAACTGTCGGAGACAGATGGCAGACTCATCGGAGATTTCTCCTACAATTCCTGCGTGACATGGGAATGGGCAAGAACTTGATGCAAGAACGAGTTCGTTTCGAATTGGTTTGTCTACTATCCATGTATTTTCAGG
>LIAE01007453.1:9205-66686 GCA_002287525.1 Diploscapter pachys
ACACGATTGAGATCATCAGCTAACCCAGTTGAATGGTTGAATTAATTTAATCGTCGTGAAATGATCAAACATCTCCCAACTCTCCCTAAGAACTACCCAACTACCCTACCCTACTCTGTCTCTATGCTCTATTCTATGACTCTATGCTACTAGAATCTCTCGTAAATCTACACCTCGTATAGTTCAAAACTCTCCATTAAATTAAGTATTCTCAATAGATTATAAAAGTCAGTAAAACTTAAAAGCTAAAACATGAATTGACTAGAAAAGTGCGTATTTGGGGTCGATGTTGACTTCCCTGAGGATCTTCTCGGCTAAGTAACGATTGATGTTGAATGGCTGGAAGTGGGGAGTGTCACCAGAGCCATCAGCCAATGCCTGAGGAGTGAAGAGGACAATCGAGTCGTCTTCCTCGCCCGTCAATGTCTCGTTGAATGTTCGCCACGCTGAAAATCGATCATGATCATAAAATGAATACGAGTCCAAAGGTATGCCAAACTTTTCATAAATTTTATGCAAGAAGAAAGATAGGACGTCGTATTTTGTATAGACATTGTATATCGTGCTTTCTTAATTATCTTTATTTTTGAAATCTCTCCGCCTACACATTTCCGGTTCAGTTACTAAAGAAAAAGGTAGAAAAATGTGAGAAATGATGAATTATCACAATTCTATGTCATCTTGGGAGAAAAATCGATAAGATTTTTTGAACGGCATATTCTAGCATTACCTTAGTTTCTTGTTAGCAATTTTCATTCAGATCTTCGAAAAGTAAGCCAAATTTATATCCTTTAAGAAATTACGATATAGTCAAGGAGCAATATCCTCTACTGAAATTTTCCTTCCGTAAAAATTTTTCGTACATTCGCACTCGAATCGCACCATAATCTCATCGCGTCATGGATTGCATGCTTGTGATGGCGGCTATTAAATCGGTCATGGCATGATCAAATCAAAGGAAATTGAAAAAAGAAGGCATGTGTTGTGTGATACTCCGGAGAAAAACGCTGATGGCCATTCTTCGACTTGTGCCCAGAAGGCTATAGCGTATCGTGTGGTAATGGTAAAGTTGATTCTTCAATTTTCCCCATTGCCGATGTTTACATTTTCTTCCAACCTTTCGACTTTTTCCTCTCAATCAGCCTCGGATATTATCAGTCTCGAGTGATTTTTCAAACGAACATCGAAAGAGGAAAAATGAGAAAAAGAATGAGAGAAACGTGAGAGATGAAAGGGGAAAAGAGGCAAAGGGACAAAAAGCATAGCAGACACGCGGTGGCGATTGCGTCGAAACCGAGTGGGCTTATCATCGTGTCATCTGCTCTGTCTGTCACCTCTCAGTTCTCTCTGCTATTTCCCCTACCTCCAAAGAACTTCTACATTTCATACTTCACCACTGGAATTGATCCCCTAAATGACGAGATAAAAGAAAAAGGAAAAGGGTATTGGGATAGTTGAGATAAGAAGGAGTGTAGGTAACCTGATAGCCATAGTCAAAGGACAGCGCAAAGGGAGCAACAGATAGGATTCCTTTCTGCAGAAATATGCAGCAGCAAGGCATCGAAATCGATTGATCCTCTGCTTGTATGAAGCAAGTTAGTTCGAGTGCATAAGCACGCGACGATAACGTAATATCAATGATCCTCAATCACTCACCATTCACCGCACATTAGCTCTCACTTCTGCATGAAACAAGCATTGTTTGGATTGCAGAAAAAACAAGTTCTAGATGGTGTTTGAAATAACTCGTTCAGAGATTATTGACCCAATAAATCAACGAGGCTATTTTCCTGTCTACGATAGAAAATTCAAGACTAGCACTCGTTTGCTTGTTGACAACAGCAGACAAACAGAGTAGCGACCTCATAAATCTATCTGATCATTTTATTTTCTCTTCAATCATCTGGCAGAGGCTATCGATAGCGTCATTCGATTCTTTGAACAAAGGGACTTTCACTCGAAATTCAATGAACAAATTGATGATTATAAGAAAATCCAAACACTTCGTCTCATCATTCATTTTCAAGGTTATCGATGTGATTTGCTGGTTTTTACCTATTGCCTGCAAAATAATTATAAATTGGGTGGAGAAGTCAAAAACAGCAGTCAGGCAGGCAGGAAATAATGCAATCAATCGATAATCTGCATATCAACTCTGTGTCTGTTATGAGCACTCTCCTGTAGCCACTCTCTGCACTCCAATCATAAAGTATTTGCCCCTTCTCTTCTCTCCTTCTTTCTTCCCTTTCTGCTTCTAGTCTCATCTTCTCTCTCCAATTTTCACTACACACATGAGTTCAAGAAGTCAAAGGACACAAGACAGAAATGCAGAAAGATAGATAGCAGATGCATAGAGATAGCGCACGAATGAGAGGGTATGGTGAAAGAGGAACAGAAAAAGCTTGGAAACGATCGGCCCAATTGCTGATTGTGATGCAATAAAATTCAATATAATCTGTAAAAGGAAAAGACTGACTGACCGTGGTGCATGAATTCGAGGTGTTCCTCGACTTGGGGAGAGGCGGGCGTGGACGGGGGCGTGATCGAGACGTCCCCTCGACGTTTGTGCTTCAGCATGAAGAACGGTAGTCGGCTGAAAATGATAGCTTTCAGAAGGAAAATATTGATCAATTCAAGATTGAATTTTTTCATGAATTGATCAGTTTGAAAGAAAAAAAAAGATTAGAACAAAATCAAAGAAGTGTTCTAGGCTTGTTCAGAATTTTTTTTTAATTCTCAAACTTACATCTCCTCATCGCTGCTGTCTTCCGACGAGCCTTTTGATGCTGAAATCGTCACAGTCACTTCATTATCTCAAAGAAGGAATGGCTTACAAAGAGGTGGAGTGAGAGGGCCCCCATTCGAAGAATTGTGGCAGCAAGATTTGGGAGTGGAGCTGCCAGAGCCAGGAACAGACGAGTCGCTGCAGGACGAGGAGGAGGACAGTAGCAGCAGAGAGTAGCAGAATTTGCCCTGGATATAGAACGACGGTAGCAACGTACGGCACACTGATCCTGACGAATTACCCGCACGGAACTGCAATACATCGATAAATCTGATAGCCGACAAAATGGTGTCATTCGAAAATCTTGCAACCGCACAATTTGAAGAAATGGTAGTATGCAAAAGTGAACCTTCCACTACCGTCCTCTAGCCTAACATATACTTTCGTCAAGTTGCGAGGTTGCGAGGTTTCGAAATTTCCAAATATCCGGAAAAAATTATACATAAGGATAGGGAAAAAAAAATCTGGACGGAGACGGTAATCCGATTTTTTGAAAAATAGTAGAAATAGGTTTTAAAAATTTTGAAAGTGGAAACGATCGGGAAAATCCGCAAGATTTTGTTTCACAAAGGATTTGGGAAAGAACTACTTCTTTTCCTAGTTCTAGTTTTCATTTAAAAAAGTAAAATTTATGAAAAGAAAACTTCGGGGAACAGAAATCAGACTAACCTTGTACATCACCGGTTAAAGCCTCAATTGCAAGTGTGTGTGGATCGGCCGATGCAGAAATGCAGAGGACAACAACAGCAACAAAGAAACCCCCACGAATTGCACAGCCCGAAATGGGAATGCCGAGTCAGATCGGGGCAGAGAGGATTACGTCACCCTCTGATAAGTGGTCCGTAAACGCCGAGTGAAAGGGGGAGGGGGGAGAAAGTAGTCCTGAAACAAAAAGAGTCTATGAACTAGGCACGGGGCAGGCTATCGATAATTGAGAGAAGAAAGAGGGAATGGTTCGCGGAAGAAGGCAAACAGAAGATGAGAGGATTTGAGGAAAGGAGAAAATAGAGAAGAGCAATGACAGAGGGACAGCAAGGAGACAGTGAGAAGCTTGTCAAATTTACACATGCGAGTGACTGCCTGCTGATTGAATGACTGAAAGACTGACTGCAGGACGCCCTTTGACTCTTCTTCTCTACCTGTCTGTCTATCTCTGTTCTATCTGATTGTCATGCCCCTCCCTTCTCTCTCGCCCTCTCGCTCTCTCGCTCTCTCGCTATCTCATCACTAACCACTTGGACATAGGGTTGATCTGTTAGTGATAAATAGCAAGAATAGACAGGTGAAGAGGAATAGGCGGAGCCACTAGTCAAATTTAGCAACAACGATATTTCAACCATCTGAAAATTATGCATGCACAATCAGAAAAGAGCGCATATTTAATTTGCTACTATATATTGCGATGCAAAACTAGGCTAATCTCCAATGTACATAATAATTGATTTTCTAGCCATTATTTGCATTGGACAGGATGGTCCATCTTTTAAGTTGATCTTCATGAGTTTTTTTCTTTTGAAATGCAAAACTTGTAGAGTTAAAGATTTCGTCTTTAATATTGGCTCAAATTGGTTCAAAATCATCCTGATCAAGTGATAGATTGAAATTCGGACTGTTGAATCGGAAAAAAATCTGCCGTCAGATTATTCGAAGTTCATATTCATATCATTTATACTTTCAATTATTACATTTACTCAAAATATGTCATGAATCTATCTATTCTATGAAAGAAAATCAGATCTTTAAATTTGACGAAGGGATTGCCTTCTTCTACAAAATCATTTAAACTTTACAACGAAAAAGCTACAATTTTATTGTCTTACGAAATGAAATAATTGTCAGAAATAGTATTTAACATCTTCATTTGAAATAAATGTAAAAATAATAAATAATAAAAAACGAATAAAAATGATTGAAACTCGGACACGACACTCGCAGCACGAAAATGATGGAATTGAGATGGGCAACTGAATAAGGAAATTAGATGAATTGATAAGAAGAAGAGAGGAATTAGAACAAGGAAGGAAGAGAGAACTGGAGCTGAAGCTCTGAAGTATGGAGGGCACAGAGCGACACGACAGACTAGGCGATTGATCGAGATCACAATTGAGATTGGATTGGAGATTCGAGATAGAATTAGAGATGGAAATCGGGGGCTTGGTCAGCAATGACGCTGGATGTGGTGGATCTAGAATGACAGGTAGACTGATGCATTGTTAAATGTCCAGCACAAATTACAGATCTTAGATGTTATTTAAGAAGGCAGGTTGATCAATTTATTTGCCGAAACTCAGCACGTCGCGATCGAACTAAAATATCTCACTGAATTTTTAGATTTATTATTGTTGGCTTGTGAAAAATATTGTTAGTCAGGTTATTATTTTCAATGCGTTATCATTTTAAATTTATACTTCCCTTAACTGAATACTATTTTCGAAAATCTTACATCTGCTCGCTTTCCAAAGCTCATCACATCTCTATCGAAATTTGACGAACGTTTACCGAAGGATATTATATCGTACGAATAAGGCTGAAATGGTAATTCATAGGTTTCATCGCAAAATGATAAATCGTTTCCAAATATTGTACTTTATTATCCATGAAAAATGTTCATTTTTTGCAAACGTCGACTTTCTTTAATGTTTTAATGGGCATCTTTCAGAAAGAAATTGACAATACGAAAGTGCAGTGCTCAAAAATGTATTGACTGAACGTCGACATATAGCTCAATTAGTTCATAGATTTCAATGTACATCGATGATTCCATAAACTATGTATGGTCAATAATAAATCCGCTTACTGATCGTTTTCCAAATGATAATACGTTTCTATCGAAATCACTGGCTCTTTTACCGAATGATAGGACATTTCTCTCGAAATCCTCTCGTTTCATTTGTTGCGGATCTGAATTTTCAGATTTTTCTTCAGACTTTTCTCTAAAAAATCCCTACATTTTGCGGCCACTATAGCTACCAGCGCTCCTAGCAAAGAGAAGAAAATAACGGTCCGACTCATGACCGATATATGGGGAACCCTGAAAGTCATCATACAATTCAGTAGTCGAATGCACGTAGTCTGGCAAATCGACAAAAAGTAACCGATTCTGTGAAGATATGAATAATCAAATGACTTAGTTAAATGAGATGGAAATTTGTGGAATTCAATTGCTGACGAAGCAGACACATAAGGGCACGCTAAGGGGCAAAATATGAGGAATTCATAAACAGAAGATGGACCTGCACAAATGGAACCGAAATGCCGAAATGAAACGACGGAAAATGGAAGGGTTGGAGTAATGGAAATGCAGATTTATGAGGGCAAAATGACTAGAATAATGGAATGGAAAAGAAATAAATGGGGGAACGGTAGACCAATTACATTTTTGAAAATTCCGAAGGTGCTATTTGGAGATGTTTTACGGCGAGAAACATGCATACTCGAAATCATAGACCTGATTCGGGAATCTCTTCGAGATTCTCGAGTGCTGCTTTTTGATTTAACAAAAAGTGAGTTGACTCATCGGGTTGAATGAGTTTGCATATGAAAAATGCTAGTGGGAAGAACATTGCAGAAAAAATAAGGAGTTCAGAAGGAATTTAGCAATGCAAATGAAGACAGAAAAACAGAAATGGAGCCGCTTGGAAGATGTAACGAGCAAATGACGACGACAAGCAGAGAGGGGGAAAAGAGGTGGAAGATGATAAATGGCTGAGATTAGATGGAAATAGGCTAGCTGAAGGAGGAAGACAAAGTATTGATAGTGGATTTGGACAGAGATACTAAATGCGTGAAAGAAGACAGAATTCTCGAATTCGCAACAGACACGAAGAGGACGGGCCCACAACAAAGTGACGTAGGGCTAAATAGTTTCGCACTCGCTCGCTCAAAACGCACATTTTCAATAACCTTACGAAATCTCATATTCTCTTCAATTCCGCGTATTTCAATATGAAAACTTACTTATCCAAAGTGAAAGAAATTTAATAACCCACTTAATGAGTTTATTTTGAGAAAATCTGCACGTAATTCTAAGATTCATAACATTTTGCGGACTGCAAGATATCTTAATGGAAATTTCATCTGACTATCGAAATCTTGCAACGCAATTGATTCACGGAATGAAGCTATAAAATATCGCATATTTTAAAAGAAGACATCAAGTGTCAACTCAATCAAACAGACCAAATCTACGGTATCCTAACCCTTTTCCGTATATTTTGGTATCATTCAGTAAATTGGCCTTTTTATACAATTGCCATTATCAAATACTGAAGAATAATAATTTTGCGAATGCCGCAGCTTTGATAGATGTCGTTCCATTGCGAAATGAGGAAGGAGATCAGATGCGAGAAAAATAAAAATGAGCCTCGAAATGAAGTGGGTTGGCTGGCGGATTGAGCATCAGACAGCGCAATTTGGAATCGTAATCCATCACAGATTCTGTCAAGTGTGCATGAAGTCGGGCAGGCAGCAGATTAACAGAATTTGAATGGATTCGGGATTCGAGAGATGAGAAGATTGGATGCATTGTGCAGGTCGGGAGAGGGCAGGAGGAGAATTAGACAAAGTGCTTCAAAATGCCCAGCACAAAATGAAATGCCAGACGATTGCGTCATCTTGCACATATCATAGCATTGCTACTTAATACCAAAACAACAGTAGCATAACAGATCCTATTTTAGTCGACCATCCGAAATATTATCTAGTCTAGGATAATATTTTAAGGAAAAGCGATTTTTAGGATATTGTAGGATAATGACCAATATGATTTGGAAATATTGCAACACACTAAATAGATGTAATATAAATATTTTACTAATCAGATGAGACGTCGGATGCTTCTTGAGCAAGACACAGGGACATAGGGGCACATACTTGAAGAGGACACTGATCTCGAAATTTCAAATAAGAATAGGGATAGGGTCTGGCAGGGTGATTAGTACTTCAGAACATGCTCGTTATTTTGACACTATGATCGCCTACCATATCCTGTCCCCACTCCTATTCATCCAGGTTTAAGTTTGTGGGTCGGAGACGATTTTTATAAATCACCTTCGACCCACAAATTTGTCAGGCCTGTGTTTTTTTCAAGAGGCCGACAATTAAAATTTATTTTAAAAAATACCATTCTCATCATGGATAAAAATCTTGGGAGGCAACATTATTATCAAAAGTGAAATGAAAACACAGACTGATTAAAAATCGAGATAATTTTAAAGATGCGTGTCAGTGTTTCAATAATTCACAAATCATAACAGAAGAAACAACATGCTAGAGACAAAGAAGGTCGAGCATCAAAAATCTAAAAATACAAACCCGCAGACGATGATTCTCTTTCCCCTCCCTCTCTCTCGCACCCACACCATTCATCCAGCCACTTCCACTCCTTCATAGCTTCACTGCAATGTCTGAGAATGGAATGACGAGTTGCATAAATGCCTAACAGCTCATTTGACCCACGGGAATAATTGAACAACTCAGAACTTAGAAGGAAGAATGAGAGTTTCGATGAAGATGAAAACGACTGAAATGACTGAAGGGAACGATGATATGAAACGGAAACTCACATTTGACATTCAGAAAGAACTGAAGAATGAAGAAGAAGATGAACGATAACAGAGCACCAATTAACTAATTAATGTAGAAAAATATTAAATATTGATGAATGGATGAAATCAATTGAAACTCAGAGAGAACATTAAAAACATTTCTTGCAATATAAAAATCGAAACTTCCCAAATCCGAGCTTTTCTTTTCCGATTTAGCTCAAATTTATTTCTGAAAACGAGTTGGAAAATCCGTGGCATTTGCATTTCTACACAGTGAATAATGAGCATGAAGTAGTCGTAAAACGAAATCCCAAAAACGTTTTCACAGATTTTAAAACAAATCGAAAAAGGCATTTAGTGAAATCCTACGTGAAGCCTGCACAATTTAGAAATTGAAACATTGAAATTGGCTTCGATTTAGTCCAGTTTAATTTATTTAGAGCAGAATATTTTTAGCCCTTATGATAGCATAAACTAATATAGTTCTACGCGACATTTTAATAAGGAAAAATAGCTAAAATACATGTAATGAGGAACAAAAATAGGGCAAACTGCGTGGTGCGTGGCCTGCAACTCTCTACAGAACTATTGCATCAGAGGAGACTCTCAGGCGAGCGATAATTTCATCAGTGATCTGACTTGCGCGTTTCCGCTAACTCAATAAGCGAGATTATTTGATAAGAAGTGGTGATGAAAATAATACTGATACGAAAAAGGAGGAAAATACTTGATAAGTTTAGGTAGAAACGAGATTATTCATAAAGCGATCAAAAGAGAAATGAACATCCAACTTGCGTGTTAGACAAAAACTAATCGATGCAATCGAATGAATGTAAAGAAATGCTTCAGACTAGCTAGACTAAACTCGTTAAGTAATGAATGTATTGTGTGAAGTGTATGGAAATGAACAACATTCCCAGCCTTCTCAACACCCCTCGTATCGTCCCGACCTCCTCGCGTATTCAGCATCACACGCTCGTCTGCTCGTCCTCGCTGCCGCTATCAACTCATTAACAACATTCACAATACTCACAGACTCGCAGCGCACAAATAAAATGCGTATCTGCATAATTCATAACCTCCCCAACGGCAAGCAGCTAACCTCCCTTTTTCTTCCTTCCTTCCTCTATTCCTGTCCCCTGTCCTGTCTTCCTTCTTACATCCTTAACCTCTATCCTTGCCCTTGCATCACTCCGAGTAAGCACTATCTATATAAGGATTTACTCTGCAAACTTGACTCAAATCCGAGTTTAATCCTTTCTTTAAAAGTTCACACTAAATATTCACATCGGAAAAGAAAAATCTACGTCATTCTATTCAAAATGGAGCACACTTATGAAAGTAATAAGAGATGCTCGAATTGGGTTTTATGGAAGAATGAACACGAAGGAATGAGGAGAGATTTAGGGAATGAGCATGCCATGCCAAAGAGTGCTTGTCACCTTGAAGTTTAACAAAAAATGAAGAGTCATCGTTAGAAATCAGAAAAAAAGCACGAAAAAAGAGGAAAAATGGACTAAAGATCAAACCTAGGGAGGACGATCGTCAAACCTCTTGCGACCTACCCCCCATAGATTTTTTTCGTCTGACGAAAGTGCTCCCTAGGTCTGCAAAAAATCAAATATCGAGATGAACGTGAAGATTAACATGAGCAATGATTGACTTGAAGGAATTTGACTATTTACGTGTGTGCTGAGCTGTTCGTGAATTTCCTGTTATCTGCAAGCAGATTTCACTAATCGGAAGAGACTTCATTGCTCACTGCAGATCTGCACAAATCAGGGCTCATTAGCTGGGCGGAGTTCGCTCATCGTTTGGACATCGTCAAACAAAAATTATGTCATCATTATGGTACGCAAAATTTTTATTTGACTCCAATAGCTAGTTTTAGAATGTAAACTCAAAATTTAGATTTAAGTTGAAATAAACTTGTGAATCCACATTACTTTTATATTCGTCAGTAAATTACTTATTTTGAAGATCAGCATCTCAGTGTTTAACGATAGCAGACTAAATATTAAGAAAATTACGATGCTAAATGTGCATAATAGACGGAGCAGAAGTATCTGTTGAAGTCGTTACGAACTGCGAACTGCGACTGCAGTGCATAAAACTAATGGATGGAGTGGGAAACGGGCAATTCGACGTGAGAATTATACGACCACAGATTTCGAAAGACAAATACGGGTATACGGGAATGTCAGTTTGCCAGGAATAGATTAAAAAAACATTAGACAAAACTGACTGGATACTGGACGCTGGAAATGGAGTGGAATGGATACAACTCGAGGATTCCAGAGCAACGCCAAAACATCAAAACGAGTCTAGTGATTCAGACAGTTCAAACAATTGGAGTAAATGACGTAAGCTTGGAAATCTAGTAATTATAGTGATGTAGCAACGCATGAAATAGTATGGAGAGATATAGTCCTATCATGATCTGTTCTGTTATTCAGGACTGTTCATAATTTCGATCTCAATTTGGAGATTTAAAAAATTCTAGTTCCGATTCCGACATCGACTCAGAGTCGTCAATGATTTAATATCCGATTCCAAAATTTTCAAAATAAAGAAAAAGAACTACGAACAGGTTTGATACGATTTCGCAGGTTTCCACATTGCTGTTGTTCAGATATAGCAAGCACTTTCGTCGAACGAAGAAAATATACGGGGATTAAGCCGCAAGGCGAAAATCATATTTATAGCATTATTATGAGTAGCAAAAAGGCTTGAAATTTTCTGGTTAGAGATACAAAATTTAGAAGAAAATATTATGGAATATAAACCGCATGAAATTTCTATCGATCGTCCTCCTTAAGTCTGCTACCGTCGCTAATTTTTCAAAAAGTACTCTTACATCAGCCTAATGTGCTTTGTTTCAATAGTAGCTGGCATGTCTTTGGCTTATTCAAAATGCAAACACTCACTACCTCTGCACAAGGAATGTGCAACTTTTCTGTTGCTGTTTCGAATTCGAAGATGTCAAACGTTTCCATTTCTCATGGAATCAGATTACAACTGAATATATGAAACTATAAAATAGAGGGAATTCACTTGGAGAGCTGAATTAGAAATTCAGATCCTTCGGAAAAAAATGGAAAAATGAAACTCGGAGAAGGTCATCAGACTGGGTCGGGAAGGAGACAGAAAGCAGGAAACAGATCAAATGCTCGTGCCTACGCGCATCATCATTATTCGCCTAATAGGTCAGCAAGATTGAATTAAAAGGGAAGGTATATCGGAATGATGATGAAATATTTTTACCAAGAAATCTGAAGTCTAATAATACATCAATCCTACGGTATGAACTCGTCTATCAGAACAAAGCTAGAAATATAAATGCACACTAAATATAAGTGCGATTTTTACGCATCGAAGCATCTGCTCAAATTATTTGAAAAATATTACTCACTAATAACATTTTCTATGAATTTCAAATAGATGTGTTAGCTTTGGAAAATAATGGCAATGTCTTCAAATCTTCAAGGTTCAATAATAATTTTCGTTCAAATTTATCAATATTCGTGACTATAAACAACTCGAAGGAAAAATGCGATAAATAAACTAAGGAAGGGGTTAACTCGAAAACTACAGATCTTCTTGCTATCTGCGTGTTACCTAGCAAAAATAAAAAAAAAAAAGTGTTGCTTTCTTCGATCTATCATCTTTCTATATCTTATGCACAATATCTACAAACAAGTAGCTTTAGCCAGCGGGTGTTTGATAAAACATTTTGTTAATGAAGATACGAACAAACTCATAGTAAACTAAGACGCAATTTTTGAAAGACTCGAACGATTATAGAGTGAAGGGGTACACAAGTGCAAAGTATTACGGATTTGAACAAAATCCATACGGTTTTGTTTAAATCCGCAATACTCTGCACTTTATGTGCATTATCGTTCGACTTTCGCAGAACGTTCTTAAAATATTAGATACCGAAATTAATTCAACAAATTTTATTACAATTACAAATCATGTTTTACAAAAAATAAAAGGCGATGAAGATCAAATTAATCCACAGAGTTCAACTCGTCGATTTCAGTTCGGAATTTTTTCACGCAATAATTCAAATGGGCTTTCAGAGAATTGACTGCAGAATTGAGATTGTTCTCCCTAAATTGAATAATTTTGTTACAAGTCGCGCCCACATCCAGTAATTTTAGTCAAGTTTGAATAATTCTTCATTGTTCAAAATTTACATTTCAAAATATCATCACATCATATTCAATTTCTAAAATGCGTTTAGAGAAATAATAGCTTTTCGTCATCAATTCTATAATGTTCTGCTTATGATATCTTCAAATTTGGCAATTTCTATTGGTAAAAGGTGGTCTTCATTCAAATAGAGAATGATAACGATTACTTACTTTCCCTCCCTAATACAGCTCTCGACAGCAATCCATTTATCCATGAGCACTTTCATATCCTTGAGCATCTCTGTCTCCTTCTTGTGGATGTAGATCCATCCAGTGCCATTCTCGATAATCTGCAGAGCCATTTTGCGAGTTTCCTCGAGTCCCTCTGCAGCAGTCAGCTCTTTCCTTCTCAGCTCCCCACATTTTTGCCCGAAAATGTTCGTCTCCTTCCTGTTGAATCGTCTGCTTCTGGCTGCAAAGCACAGCTCAGTAACGGGTCGTTTGATGACATTTTCAACTTGAGTTCGAGAGAGAACGAATCCTTCGAAGGGCATCTGAAATGCTAGGAATACATAATTTAGCCCATAGCCAAGTTAGAAAAGCGTGGAAGTCAGATGTAATAACTGATAAAATATCCAATTTTTAGGCTCTTATTCCTATTTTCGATTTATTTTTGTCTTAAAAAGCATCACCAAGTACTGAATACTTGAAACAAGATAAATTACATAACTTTGATGCGCTTGAAATGACGCCTTGTGCAGCAGCGGACTTTACGACGCTTCATAGATTCAAGAAACAAATCTGACGACTATTTCAATGTTACGCAAGCATACATAATATATATATTCAATTTGCGTATCATTTACTTTGTCTCAGGTGATCGGTCTTTGAGAATACTGAATAAAGAATCGTCCTGCACTATTTTCAAGGCTTTCTAGCGATAATAAATTCAACAAATGAATGAACCTGAATGTTGAACCAGTTAGGATTGAAGACCTTCTGTCGTTTGAGTGCATTGTTTTTGGGGGCTGGATGAGCCCAGGAAACGAATTGGCCTCTGATGACCTGCATGTTCGCCACATCGACTGTGATGCCGCACTGAGGGCACTTGGCTGATCTATCAGTTGCGTACGCCTAAATTTTGTCTTATCTTCCTTTATTCAAATTCGTTGTGCATTATGTGATCATGATTTTTGCTATTTACAGCTAAAAAATTCGCAATATTTTTAGCTCGCCATCACATGACAAGAATATTATTGCATTTTGTAGGATTTAGCACATTTCAATGTCAGAATGAAATAATGTTGCAATATTTTTAAAACTAAATTTTTAATGTAATACAAAACTAATTACTGCTTACATGGAATCTGCCCTTCTTGCAGCTACATTTGATGTGCAGTAATTCCGTATGTCCAGGAACGTCCTTGCAATTGTTCTGCTCTCTGGCAGCCTCCAACTCGAACTGTGCCTCCCACTTCTTCTGCCATTCCCTATAGTCCCCGCATTCCATCGGCCAGTGGCATTCGCCTCCACATTTCTTGCACCAGAAACTGAAGTGCGAATGACCTCCATTGCAATAGATAGAGTTGAATTCTAAAATGTGAAATTGTATTGCAAGATTTTCATGTTTCGAGAGCGCGAGTAGTTTTCAAGTTTGAAGTTAGTAGGATTTTGAGCATGTAGGCATGTTGCAGGACCCTTCAAACATCCATATTAACTCATTTTTGCGTATAAAATATGACGATTTGTCGTAGATAAGGAAACAATTGATGAAATAATACGTAATCTACAATCTAACCACAGACTATTTAGGCTAAAAATATCAGATTCGCTAATCTCCAAACTTGAAGATGTGCTTTGATAATTTACAAACCTTGATTTTCAGGAACGTTTGGAATGAAGATGAGAGATGAGCAGGCATAGCACTCGTCGAATCTTCCTTCGGTTATGAACGGCTCCAGACTCATCATCAACAGCCTCTTGGAGTAGAAATTGAAGACTGGTAAAGGCAGGGCAAACGAGAGTAAATCGAATGTCGATTCTTCCAAAGGAAGCTAAACGTATCTTCGTTAACATTGTCTTCAGTGTCTTCTCAAATTTTCAAAGAGATTGAAATGTTTGATCAATTAGAGATGAGTCTTTGCTGACAAACTTTCTTTTCTGCTAAATAATACGAAAATTTTCATGATGAACCTTTTGACGGATTAAATCAAAATTTACGAGGAAAAATATTTACCTTATAGTGAATCGGGATGTTCCCTGATCTGATCTGTCTGGTTGCATCCCTCCTAACACAATTCATGCAGAGCACTCTGTCTCCCAGTCCAATCAGGTTGACTTTCTCGAATTCATAGCAATTGCTGCATCTCTGCAGCGGCATCTCGCTGCCCTCCCCGAATCCTTCAACGATTTCGTTCTCTCTTCCGAATTCTCTCAGGGATGATTCGAATTCAAGCAAATGGTAGCAGTGGGCCTGCAAGATTTTTGGTGAAGATCAAGTTTTTCATGAGTAAAAATTTTTAATGTTTCAACTCACTTCAGTGCTGAGCAGCTTCGAGTTCGTAGAAACACTATGAGCATCGTGACTCAGAGCTGTGTATTCAGTCAGCTTTCTATATGGAGAATAGACTTGCACTTTCTGGCTAAAGATAAAAGATATTGTTGAAAATGAGGATGTATAGAACCTGAAAAGTTGCTTGTTGTATGTGAGCCAGATATGAAATTCCTTGAGGAATCGAGTATCTTCCGCGTGAGTCAGGAAACTGGCGGGCAGATCTGTGCATTGCTCGATTGCAACTCTGGAAAAAAGATTAATGAAATTACAAATCTTGAAAGCACTATTACTCAAAATATTAGAAAAAGTTTTATCTATTCGCATAAATACAAAAAATCCTACCTATACATTTCTCTCCAGCCTCTGATTTCCTCGGTAATGCCAAGAAGTACTGCTTTTAGATTTTCTTTAAATGACAATTTTCCGACGAAAGAAGGCAGGTATAAAGGAGGAGGAACGGGGATTGTCGTGTTGATTGTCATTCTGAATAAGATTCATCTAGACTCAATAAATATTTTCAGACTGGCAAAATATACAGGGTGTTATGACAAAAGCAAAATCACTGTTATGATATTATCAAGTTCGAGCGAAAAATTTAACCTATGGTGAATGTGAAATAGAAAATCATAAAGAAAATATATGACTGTTAGATTGCAAAACCAGTCTGACGAAAATTCTCTCAAACTTTCATTTCTATTAACCATAAAATTGCTTACACAAGCTGGTCTACATCCCTCTTCCTCGTTTTCTTCTGCTCCTTCAGAGCCACAACCAGCACATTGACAGGGAGGAGTTCAGTCGCATGCAGTTTGACTTTGTCGGTCAGATTGAATACAGTCCAGCCAGCCACTTTGCGACCTTTCAATTCAGCGATCGTCTCAGCTGCCTGAATTCATTCATCGAATCAAGCTGATCTTCATTCCACTCCACAACCTCTGGAGTCTCGATTCCCGAATGCTTCCATTTGTTCATCGGGATGTGAATTGTCTCGTGGAAGAAGTCCTCTTGGTGCACTTTCGACAGATCGAGTGCTTCATCGTTCGGCTTGTCGCCGTCGTTCAAATCAGACACGTTCTACAATCAAAACCATCGCTTATTACAACAAGTTTTTATTTAATTATGTCAAAATAAGAATGCGATTTTAAAAGGTACAGAAAAATAGAAGATATCCAATTTTAGAAAATTATGAAAATCGTTTAGATTCAGATAGAAATATTAACCTCCCACTCATCCGCGAGCGAGGAAGACAGAGTTCTGAGTCGATCGCGCGGCTCCCGTTTCTTCTTCTTCGATTTGTCGATTATGCAGTCGGACAGATTGAAGCTGAAACATAGTGATGATTAATTGTATCAGCAATACAATGGAAAGCATCTTTCTTTTGAATAATTGGGTAGTGAGCAGGGCTGGACGGAAATGGAAATTTTGACAACCCAGAAATGGAAACGGAATTCCGTCTAGCCCTGGTAATGAGTAAATAAATGATATATTGGAATTAATTTCCATATGATGAGAACTGCATCATTTCTATGGTCAAAGTTTTAATTTCGTGTCATTTATCATTCAAAAAATACCAAAGAAAGCCGATAGGTGCAAAATTCGTATTTTTTTCTAAAGAAAATGTCATGAATGTGATAATTTTAATGAAAGTTAAAAGTATACCTAGTTGAAGGTTTGGGCAGATTCTCGATGTCTTCATTCTCCCTCTCATCCTCGGAGCACTCATTCTCGTATTCTGCATCGTACAAATCATCTTCAGGAAGTTTTCTGGGTCGAGCAGTGTTACTAGGAATTCGATAATTGTCTGAAAATTTCTCATTTTTGAAAAGATCAGATCGATAAATATCTTACAATTGAACCATACGTTCTTGGTGTACATGTGCCTGTTCTTGATGGGAGTCTGCACGCTGTAATGCACCTGTGGCACAGTCTTCTCTGCCTCTGCCTCGGGATCGATTTCAATGTCACTCTCATTTTTCTGCTTTCGAGTTCGTGGTTTCTTCTGACTCAATTCACGAGAAGTTGAAGTGAAGTTGGCGATCTGAAGAAATGAAAAGTTAGTGAATTTTTTTTCTAACTAGAAAAGGGGCTCGAAAAATTCGTAATCTTAAAAGTTCGAACTAAACGAAGTCTTATTCAAAGTTAGGAGAACGCTAAGAAACGTTCGTTTTCTTTAATAAAATATTCCTCAAGCTGCAAAACTGATTCTTTCAAGTCATTATCGTTCAAAACACTAACATTATTAATCTGTCCCTTGCCAGCAGACCTGGCAGTCCTCACATCGAATTCCTCTTCGTCGACTGAATCTCTGTCAATTCGAGTGTGCACTGCAGTGATCGAATGCGGTTGAATGTAGGGCCCTGGAAAAGTATGATGAAGTAATTCTCTCAAACCATTTTTTAAATAAATTTACAGCAATTGCCAGTAGTGCGACATTGTCCCTCTACCACAGAAGTCTCGAATCCTTTCTTCGCCATTTTCAGCAATTCGACTGGTCTGTCTGCCTGAAATGAATTTACTTCTTTATATTTTTCATTAGAATTTAGACTTGATGAAAATATCAGTCATATTGTGAGAAAATGAAGAAATATTTCGCAATTTACAGTATCGATTGCTTATCTCTGTGTTATTCTGGTAAAAAAAATTGAATAATCGTCATGTCGCAATCAGGTTGCGCAATCGGTTTTGGAGCGGAACAAGTTTCATCGGAACAAGCATGATGGAAGATTTTCTTTCTTATTGAATTTGAAATAAGCTTTCAATTGCCTACCAGCATCCATCTGTTGTGTTTGTTGAGCGAGTAGTCCACCCCGATACTCATGTCGTCCTGCGTTGCAGCCAACATTCGCTTCTGCTCCCGCTTGCTCAGATTCGCGTATTTGTCAGTCAGAACATCCTTTCTGCAATTCGTTCATCAACAATCACAATTCCCTTCCATTATGTCCAACCTAATAGTCCCTGCAGTGTGATGTCCGTATTTTCGAGCCATCAAATCCTCTCCTTTGTGTCGTTTTCCCTCCCATCGGCGAGTGCCGCGATATCTGAATATAAGACAGAGGTCAAAAATACTAGAAAAAGAAGAAATAAGTTTATGAATTAAAAGGAAAAAATGACGATTTAGAAAAGGTATAACTATTTTTACATGAAAAACATGAAGAAAAAAAGTTTAAATGAAGTGTAACTTTGTTTAGATAAAATTTTCCTATTTTATCAAAAAAAACATTCCTTTTCTAAATTGTAATTATAAAAAAATTCAATTTTAATTTTAAAATCTTACTTTTCGTCGTAATAACAATAAGATTCTTCGCCTTCAGAGTGCGCCATATCTACAGTAGTTTTACTAGAGCTAGTCGACCCGAATAAACCTGTTTTGGGAATTTTGAACGCTGAAAGCTAGTAGGAATAAATAAAAAGCTAGCTAAGATTAGCTGGAGCTGATGAAAATTGAGTTGGAAAGTGAGGTTTAAATAGGCAAAAGGGACAGTGAATGGCTGAATGTGTTGCCCTGTGAAACGAGACGCAGTGTTGTGCAATCGCGAAGGGGAGGGAACACGTCATTCGAAGAGAGGAAAAGGGGGAAAAGCAAACGGGAAAACGAAATATTGCGAAATCGATCAGGAATCAAATCAGTTACTCTCTGAAATGACGCTGAAAATGATAAAGCGGATGCGCAATAATTCGTAAACATAATTACCAAATATGTCATTAGTAAATGGAAATTATATGGAAGCAAAGATTAGTTTGGTGACGCATTGCTTTCTCTACTATCTAACCACGCATTCCTACAATTTGAAGTATCGTAATATTTTCAAACATCAACAAATTTATTGTAAACTCTTAAAAATCAACAGTAACTATAACGAAAAAATAGAACAAGAAATAACGGACCGGCAAATTGCGAGTGAAAAGTGGAGACTGGGCAGAGAAAAGAAGAGGATATGTTGCATTCCTTCATCTGTCGTTCCATTGACGCTTTCGATGGAAATCGCCATTTCCTCTGCCGCGAGGAGGTCCATTGAAACCCTGAAAACAGAAAAGTTTTTAGTGCAAATTTTAATATTTTGAAAGAAATACATCACTTAAAATCGTCGAATTTTCACATTTCGTATTTGATTTTAAAAATCGTTGGTAAAAAACTCTGTTAAGGGCAATATTAGGAATGTATGACAATAAAATTTTGGAGAATAAACCAAGCTGTAAAAATTGTTTACTTTTGAAGAAAAATCAAAGTAAAGTGTAAAATTATCTCTTCGGAAAGAAAATAAAAATGGATAGTTACATCTTCTAAATTTTGATACTCGAAACGAGGACTTGCGCACATCACTGTATAAAACCATCAATTGTGCGCAACTTTTGAGGAAATACACGACAAAACTTCTCTTGTAAATATGAAAATTGCTCACCCTTCCTCTAAATCCTCCCCTGCGATTGTCGCCGTTTCCTCTGCCTCTCTGCTGGAATCCTCTCCCTCTTCCACGACCTCGATTGAAGCCTGGCAAACCAGACTGATTCGAGCCATTCAGGGTCATCTGAAAACGATCCAATAAGAGAAAAATTCTAAGATTGATAAATTTAAAATAGTGAAAAAGAAAAGTAATGGAAATTCTAAAGTTATTCATCTTTAAAATTATAAAATCATCCGAGGGTAACACGCACCTTTTTATCCTCGATCAATCGGCCGTTGATCTCCGTAATTTCCTCTGCGCTGGCAATCTGAAACAGGAGGAATCAAGACAGACATAAGATTTATTCAGTACCTGCATATCGATGCACTCGTCTTGGAAGGTGACCACGAATGTGGGATGTTCGACGATGAATCGCTTGCGCACATTCTCCAAGAGAGTTTTCTCACCATCGATCGCGTAATAACTGAACGTTTAGAAATGGTTTTAAAATCATCAAAAAACCATTTTTATTCATTAGAGCCTCAACTAAAATTTTTCTTCAGAAATATTCATTGTCATGTTTAATTCAATTTCAGAAACTTGAACCATCGATTTTGTAATTTGAATTAAACATGAGCTAAATATGTACCGATGTTTGCTGTCCTTGGGAACGGGCATGAAGATGTTGAGGTTGTCGATTCCCTTCTCGATGAATGGTTGCAGAACTTGCAGATCCAAGTCGGAGGCAGAGACAATGCAGCCGTAGGGGCGCGGCTTGAGGAATTGGCGGAGAATCTGCGAAAGGAAACATGAATGAATAAGTGAGAAATTGACCTACAGTTGCAACGTGGATGGAGTCAGGGATGTTGTGCACCAGTTTGGAATAGTCACTGTAGGAATTCTCCTCTGAATTAGGTCTGCGGAAGACGATCTCCAGTTTCCAAAAGATGTTCTGCGAGTAGAAATTGATGTGAGAATCCATATCTGAAAAGATAAGGCATTGTCTATTAGAGTATGAAGAGAAGTGTTTAGCAGTTGTTTTATTCTGCAGATTTTGGATTTTTCAAAATTTTGCAACCGCGGTTGCGGTTGAAAAGTGCCAAATCTGTTCTTCTAACGAAAATGTTTGTCATAACGAGAAAATAAATTATGTCCGTCATCAAATTGTCAAAGTTTTACACATTCTCTAAAACATCATGATAAAAGAATAACCAACCAATGTTCTTGCCAGCTCCTTCTTCTTCATTGTCCGCTTCCTTTTCCTTCGGCTGCTCCTGTAAAGTGGATTGCTCAGACTTGTTTACGGCCTTGCTTTCCGAGTCGAATGCGAAGAAAATGTGTCGGGCGACTGCAGCCTCCATTAGATAGCGCTCGCGACCAGAATTTGGCTAAAAATCATATTTGATTATTTCCTGTCAACAATCAAGTTATTCAAATGGAAGAATATTTTATTTTAAATGGCGGCTATCACCTTTTCAAGTACTCATAATACGAAATCTGGACATCTCTCCTTCATAAAACTGTATCAACTTTCTCTTCGATTTAATAAAATCTGTGAAATTCAATGAAAAATGGATTACCGCGTAACGAACGCCTTCAATCAGCCGAGCAGAGGGAGATTTGGATGCATCTTCGAGTGATTCTGGCTGAATCTGGAAAGAACTACAAATTATCTAAAATAAGTACTCTCTCGTACGTTTTCCATTTTCTGTTTCTTTGCAGAGGGAGGAGAGAAGTTGATGTTGCTGGAGATTTTCTCGAGAAAATGCTGATCCTCGATCGATTTGGAGGCTGTGAACTGGGAAAGTTTCTGCACGGGTTGGAAGGGGCCGCGCACTCCATCGCACTCAATTTGAGAGATAAATCAAGGAAATGGCAACCTCGTATACTTACATTGTACTTATCCTTGTGCTCTTTGGAACATGTAACGCAACAAGTGCGCATGTTGCATTTGGGGCATCTGAAGGAAAGAAAAACTGGTTGAATATAGATTTTAAAAAATATATATATATATATATATATTCCCCATGTATATCTTTCAGAAACACTATTTTGACAGAATAGCATAAAATCAAACTGTTGTTGAATTTTACCTGTATTTGTGGACCTCCTTCTGACACATGGCACACAACTTGGGATCTTTCGGTTCCTTCGACTCGTCTGCCTTTGCCTCAGCGATCTCAAATAGGTTTCATGATTTCATTCAAAATTCATTTCTCAAATTCCCACCTTCCTGGCCATTTCATTGAGCATTTCCTCTGGCGGCTCGTCATCCTCACTCCCTGCTGCCTCATCCCCATCACTTTCGCGGTAATCCACCAATTTAATGCATCCTGGCTCATCTGCACCTGATTTCACTGAAATTTATATTCTTGAGATTTTATAAGAAGAAAAATCCCATAAGTTCATAGACGACGTTCTAATGTTGCAATTTGTAAATTTTCGTTAATTTCGAGCCCACTTATTTGTCGTCAAGTATATTTGCAAATTGTGCACAAATGACAAAGACAATTTGGTTACAAATATTTTTTAAATCAGGAAAAACCAACCTCTTTTAGCCTCGGGACTTCCCTGCTCAGCAATCTCATCAGCCACTTCCTCATCCGACCATTCTCCTTCTTCCATTTCAAGCTGCACATTTTCGACTTCAACCATCGAAATTCTGAAGCGGGATTTTTCAAATGATATATTAGTTTTTTTCTGCGGAAAAAAATGCGAAATTCATAAAATAAATTTATGAAATGAGAAGAAATTAGTTGACACAAGTGAATGGCGGAATTCGATCGATAATGCACTTCTCTCGCGCTCTGCAATGCCATTTGAAAACGAGAGAGAGGAGAAGGCGAAAAATGATCAAGTAGTCGCATGATAGTGTCCAAAGTTCTAATGAAATGGCTTTTTAGAAAATTCATAGATTGAAAAAATTCAATTGAAGAGACAATCTCCTAACAATTATCTCAAAACTGTTTGGAAAGAGATAAGGAGCAGATTTTTATGCGAAGACATTTCTGCATGTCTAAATCGACAATGGAATCGTACGGCGAGTTTCACAACGAAAAAATAGCTATTTTCATAAACATTTTGAGGAAAGTGACGCCGAAATAAAGCAAATCGAGCAGACATGAATAATAATCGAATGTTTAGTGTTGAAGAAATTTACCGTCAAATTTTAGACACTTGCATTTTTGTCATTTTCACTCGATTTTCCCCCATTTAAAAAAAAAGTTTTCGATTAATTGTTTGAATCAGTAATGATTTCGTATTTTATGTTGGAGAAATGACGGAGTATATCAACAGCGTGAAGAGCAAAGCAACACACAGACAAAACACGTTTCCAGCTAGCAGTTTTCGTGTCAGCAGATCAGAATTCAGGTGAGGAAAGAATAATTCGAGGATCTACAAAGTAGATTCTCATGAAATGTCGGTTTTATTTATTTAATTTTGGTTTGAAGAGATAATGCTGAATTTAGAATAAGGTCTGAGATATGAAGAAATTTTCGCACATGAATGTCAATATCGCGAATTCCTACTCTTTTGTTCGCGTTAATGAAATTAAATCTTCAGTGAGTATGAACCCGAAGTTAAATTTCATAATCATATATCAAGCAATGCGCATAATCTAAATAGTGCCAATACGAAGAAAGCAATCTGTCTCAGACCAAATTGGTTTACGGCGTGGATCGAATATTCACTCTTTTGGCATGAGTTTGCAACATTTTCACAATCCTCTTCCGATTTAAGTAAATAATGAAACTTTTACGCGGTGGTTTTTTCAAGAAATTTTCCCTGCAAAACTATTCTTTCGTCAGTTTTTATCTGTACTGCGCAGTCATTTTGGTCTGATCTCATCTAATTGGATGTATGAAAGCGAGAGATCAATGCACAAAAAAGCAAATCGAAGGTATATGAAATAGACAAACGAACCAATGCAGTCGGGACAGTTGGGGGATTCAGAGGATTAGAGTAATTGATTTGCAATCGAACAATTCGAGGCTCCCTACACATTCCATTTGCGCGTTACGTGCTCACAAGCACAACTCTACATTCAACGATGATACGACAATATACTCATTATTTATTTCGTTGATTTATTTATTTACACTACGTGTTTATTGGTTTTTATTTGATTTTTCCAAATATCTTCACTTGTTACTATCATTATTTGTGCTCTATCACTAAATATCCGAAAATGGTTGAGCGTTAAAAATCGAATTCTGCTGCTGCAAGCAAAAATAGCGAACGAAATCAGACCGAAGCAGACTTACAGCCAAAACGGAAACTTATAGGGGAGGGGGTACACGCAAAGTCAAAATTTTCTATAGAAAGTAGATACGCGAGGGGGTACGCAACATGATTTTAGTGATCTTAGCGGAAACTTTTGGCTTAAGGGGGTACGCACGGAAAATCTGGCATAAGCGCTGCCTAAGTCCGAATTAAATGTTGGTAAAGGTACAAGAGTTTGTTTCACAGATGCACTTCTGATTGCAACTTATCACTGCCAATCTGTCAGCAATTATTCAATGGCTTGGCTGTACCTGTGTCTCGTCGGACTCGTGCCCTGTCTCAGCTTGGCCTCACCAGTTTTCACGGCAAATACAAAGAAGATCAACGTCGATTTAGTAAGTTTTCTTGGCGAACTTCGAAATTTTATACATACATTTATTCAGGACCAAGTTAGATCGTTGATTAGCCCACGAGTGAAGGATGGACTGCATGAATTGCGATCGAAACTGTCTGCTGAAAACAACGTGAGTCTGAACGAGCAAAGCTCAGTTGGATTGAGTCCGGGCAGGAATTTCGACCAGTTGAAGCAGGAGGTTGATCGTTGATAGTTGGATGATTTATAAGTTCCGAGTTATTTAGAATCAAATAACAAATAAATCACAATCTGAACCAGCAGGAATACCTTCGATTCCTCTCATAAATTCTCAATCCTCGATTAGTGAAGGACTTTATCAGTCGGATATTATCCTTGTAGAGTAAGCCAAATTTTATCATAACATTTTCGTTAAACAGATGCAAAAATTTGCACTCTTTCTTCAAGCATTTTATATACACTTGAAGCGATCAAATTGATCAAATGCTCGAAAATATGGAAGACGGCAGCAATTCCACAAGACAAAAGCGACAAGCCATCAATAGGTAATACACTGTTTCGCAGAAATAGAACATAGAGTACTTCGCTGGTTCGCCATATTCTGGTGCATATCCAGCGGATCAAGCTATGCATACGATCAGGCAATCCGGAATGATGAATTACTACGATTAAATAGAAAATTGTTCTATTTCTGTGAAGCGTAGTGCAAAATTATGTATTATGATTTTAATCACATTTTCCTATATATTTAGGTATATTGCTAATTTATGGACAGATGGATTAGTATATTCGTTTGCGAGTTCTACAAGTATTTCAGTAAATTTGTCAGCTCAGCAAATTCAGCATATTTCAGCTTCACTAATGAAGAAGGCCTTCCTGTTGGGTGTTGACTTTTGGGAGTCAAATACCTGTATTGATTTTCGTGAATCTAACACAGGTAATACGGCCAAATTGATTTAAGAGTGGATGTCAGGAAAAATCAAAGTCATAAGGAAGGGGTGCGGAACAGAGGTCCGTCGACTTGGCTGATTTTCACATATTTTGTTTAGTTTTTCACGCTGATTCTCGTGGTGCTATTCGTTTTTCGTAAAAATGATCGTATGCAGGATTACGGTAGCTTAAAGTCTTGACTGACCCGACCTCAGGAAAAAAATCATAACTTCCTTATTTCTGGACCAAATTGAATGATTCTTTTTTATTCGACAGCATTTAATCCAGATTATCAGACAATAAAATAAGAATTTTTGGCATATCAATTTCTGCAGAAATACGCACTTTTCGCGTCATTATTGCGTACTTTTCGGCCTGTCCTGGGTTTACGCGTAAATGACGTTGGAAAAATTCGTCCTTCCAGTATGTTGTGTAGATGGTCATGGTGAATAGCTTTCGTTTCAGGGCCGACCTCGGATTCATTACCGTTTGAGCTTCAGAATTTTTTGAAGTTCAATAACTAATTATTGCAAAGTGCCTTTAGGGCAGTAAATTTCAAAAATTCATATCTCCCTGTGTGTGCATATTCTAGAATAAATTCTGGAACAAAAGTTGATCAACTTGAACCGTTCTACAAGATTTCATGGAAAACTCCGACGTTAACTCACATCACACTTGTAAACACAGTACGGGTATATAGGGTAACTTAGGCTAATTTTTTCCGCAGAAAATAATTTCTAAAAATGTTATTTTTATTTTTACTTTATTCTCCTACTCAAGATCTACAAAATTAAAAAATAATCATTCGATTTAGTTCAGAAATAAGAAAGTTATGAGGGGTCAAAGTTGATACTATGAAATAATAACCCTGGTTTTACGCGTTCGGACGCATTTTTAGTGGTTTTGTCCACCCTAATTTTTGACAAAATTGGTCATATCTTATGCAGAATTGAACCCTCTTTCTCGTGGGCTAATATTTAGTCGGCGGTCGAACTTCTTTTTGGTCGAAAAAATCGAAAACTGAGGTGAGTTAAAGTCAAAAATTGGAATTTTGAATTTTCCCGCCAAAGCAGGTGGTTGTCGTGACTCGTCATAGTTACATTATTTGTAGAGTTTTTCATGGGCTATCCAATGCTGAAAACCCCATTCGATTTGGTCCAAAAACAAGAAAGTTATGATTTTTTTCTCGAGGTCAGATCTGTCAAAACTTGAAGCTACCGTAATCCTGCATACGATAATTTTTACAAAAAATGGATAGCACCATGAGAATCAGCGTGAAAAACTGAACAATATATGTGAAAATCAGCCAAATCGACGGACCCCTGTTCCGCACCACTTTGAATAGTCCTGACATTCACTCTTAATACTTGTGGACGATAACTATAACGGTATTTTAGCGAGAGACAGAGTAGAGCTGTTCTCAGGTTGGTTTTAACTATGAATTAGATAATCAGTGTAAGCTAAGGGGACGGATGCTACTCATACGTGACAAAAATAGGAGGAAAGCAAAAACTATCTCTTGGAAGTGGATGTGAAACGTATGGAGTTGCAGTTAGTCGAAGTTAAAATTGTTGAAGCTAAACCATATAAAATTTTCAGACGCACGAGCTGGGTCATGCTTTAGATTAGTCGATTGCATTAGATTATCTTGCGAAGTTGAAATATTTCAGGTTATTTTCATACGCAGAGTCGACATGATCGTGATGACCACATCAAGTTGAATACTGACAATATCAAACCGGTATATATTGACCAGTTTAACAAGGAGAACAGCTATATCAATGATAATCTGAATGAACCATATGATTATGGAGGGTAAGTATTCGCCGATAAATTCTAAATTACTTATCGAAAAAGGATAATGCACTATGACGCGAGCTCAGGCTCTATACAAGAGGGAAAATTTACAATGGTTCCGCTCAAAAAACAATACATCTTAACTATGGGCACGCCCATTCCGGCATTTTACGATAAGAAAATGATGAACATTCTGTACGATTGTATGGGTATGCTATTTTTTCTTATTTATCCTCATAACATCAAAAAAACTCAGAACTTTGTACAAAAAGTGAGCATAAAAAGTGCAAGAATGGTGGCTATGCTCATCCACGAAATTGCGCAGAATGTGTATGCCCTGGTAATATTTTTCCGAATTTAAATACATTGGGTTGGTCCATAAGTTCGTAACGGGCCTACTAACTTTTTTGTATCTAACAAATCCAAATAGCGCTTTCGGTATTAGTACCCCCTAGCGTATTGGCTTTTCAAAGATATACTTTTCAACTCCGTCCTTTCATGTGAAAGCCCATTTGGATTCGTCAAATACGAAGCAAATTATTATGTCCGCTACGAACTTATGGACCAACCCAATAGAAAACGTGTTGATAACCTTTGTTTCTCAAGATGTTCACAATTCTCGTTTTCAGATGGCTATGGAGGCGAAAATTGTACCACTCGGGTTGCAACTTATCGCATATTTTTTTTTTACTTTGATGTTTTCAGCCAGACGTTTGCGGTAGCGAAATTCAAGCTACCTCTGAATGGAAGCTACACAAAATATCCATCAGAAAGGATCTAAATGGAGTGTCGACAGATGATATTTACATGGTAACGCCTGAAGAATGCGTGTATTGGTTTCGAGTAAGCTATTTCTCGATATTATTTTACTTTTTCGTCAACTATTGATTTTAAGAGTCCGAAAGGAACGAAAGTCCAGGCTCGTTCTTATAGTACATCAACTCCGTCTTCTGATTCAACGTTTGCTTATGGCTGCATGTTGGGTTTTGTTGAATTCAAGAGTCGCTCTGATCCTGCGGTAACTGGCCCGAGGTTTGATTTCTCCTTTATTTTATTCTATTATTCATGCTCATGAACTGACAAGAAAACCTTTTCAGGGTCCATAAAATTTTGGATATAAATAGGTGCATCTGAAAAGAGCATACAGCCCTAAATGAATTCACGTTGTTTTATAAGAAACATTGAATATCTTTAGCTGATGGCTGCCTTTCAGTAAGCTTTTCAATACGAGACATGCTGCAGAAATTAGCATCATAAAATTTTCAATAAAAATAAACAGGTTTAAAAATCAGCCACCTGCTACAGATATTCATTTTTGTTGGAAAATACATTAATCGACTGATAATGTTGTGCCTTTTCAGATGCACTTACTTTTGTCCCAAAACTCTATTAGACCCAAGAAAGTACTCGTGTGGGGTATATGAGAATCCTTGCTTCGTTTTCTCTTTCATTCAAATAAAAAAAAAACCATTTTCGTTTTTGGTTTCGCCTTCATTAAATTTGAGAGGCTATTTCGTTGTGGTTTTCGAAGTGTCACAATTCACTTTCGTACACCCTTTCCTTATTCATGCAATATGGCTAGATATTATTGGGTATAGAGCATTTTACTTTATTGTCTACGAAATGAACGTTTGCGCAGTGAGGAGGGAAGGGAAGCCCGCGAGCCTTAACTATTTGCCTCTGCGTCTCTGCACTTTACTCCATCTTATTTCCCCCTCCAGTTACGATGCATTGCGCGTACTCTCCTTCTACGAAAATATTCATCTCATTGATAACGGAGAGTAATTTAAACGTGATATGAAACGTAAGTTGTATTTGTTTAATTTTATTTCGAGACGGAGCACAGCCGAAGTGCAATTTCGTTCTGAATCTAATTCATTTCTTTATTTGTAAATCGCAGCATCTAACTGACTAAAGTATTAAATTTAGTATCTAAAGTCAGTAATTTTTAGAATTTGTAACGATGCCTATAATCCGATAAAAATTTTCAAATCTACGAAAAATTTGATGATTGTTCGATCCGTCACGACATTATCATATCTTACGGCCTACATTGAAGTCCGATACGGTACGTTATCATTTTCTTTTCCACAGCAACGGACGAAAGTATCTGACCAAGCATGAAGTTTTGCGTGCCTTTTGTGCAAGTTTTTAATGATCAAATTTGCTTGAAAATTATCGATCATTCATTGTTTGATTGTTACTTGTCTGTGCAAGATCTAACACAGATTTAATCACTATAAATGTCGTCAGTCGTCCAAGATTTCGCGGATGGACGGACACTTTTGCTCGTTACCTCTACTATATTTTCAAATATTTTTGTATTTATAATTTAGTTGCATCTTAAATATTGGGCTCTCATCATAGTCGTTCGTGTCTGTTAAATACGGAAGTTAATAATAATACTGGTTATTTCGAGAATTGTAGCACTACTAGTGAATAAATATTATTTGTCTTTATTCCTTTTTCTCACAATAAGATATGATTGTCTCATGCAATCTCGTTTCTAGGTATAAACAGCATTCTGAATTCGGAAATCTGTTAATGTGCTTCTATGCAATTAATGACCAAAATAACAAAAAAATTACGTAATAACAACATTAGGATTCGATGCAATGGAAAACAAATTTCATATTGAATCTTATGTTGTAGAAAATGCAATGCCATATTCAGGGAAAGACAGAGCAGGGAAGCAGGGAAGAAGCCATTCCACTCATTGCAATGATCCTATCCTAGGGGAAATTTTGAATGCTTACCTAAATGGGAAGAGAAAGGGAAAGGGAGTGGAGTTGTTAGCTGAAAGAGAAAGGGGGAGAGGAAGGGAAGAAGCTGCACATCGATTGGAGGGAGTGCTCCAGAGAATGCAATGCAGCAATGCAGGCATGAAGACAAGGCCGAGAGGGGGAGCAAAAGGAGTATGCCACGATGCCCTGCGTGGATTCCCATTGCCAGATTTAGGCGTAGATTTACGAGTTACATCGTTTTGTCTTCGTTTCGGAATATTGAATTCCATTTCGACTTTTGGCTTCATGCGTGTTTTTATCTCGCATTTCCCGCAAGTTTGTATCCAGTGAAACTTCATGAGAATTTTACAACTCATATTATATGTTTGTTCCTCGAAAGAATTACACGATAAATCATGCGTCTAAGGCATATCGTTCATGTCTATCTTTTTCACTCTAATCGATTGTTTCAGTCTTAAAATATACTTCAGTTTTCAATTTCTTTGCAATGGCTTATATTTAGCAACTTTCGAATCTCTGGGCTATAAGAAATTATGCCTTATTTGCGTGATCATCAATTTTCCTAATATTCCGTGCTTTCTATCCAGGTAAAACGTGGTCTCTTCCAGTCATTCCCTGCTCATTTGCTCATTAGCGATTCTCGTTGTCCTTCATTCCATCATTGCTTCTCTACTTCTTTAGCTTCGTCCTTGCCACCATTCAGGCATTCAGCACTTTTGGCCTCGGACTCATCGATTTCCATACTCTTTCTATGTTCTAGTTCTTTTCTTGCCACTTCTTTATTCTTCTCCAGCTTATGTCTGCATTTTCATGCCTTGTGCCTTGTATCCGTGGGCTAACAATCAATCCCCGCCTTCCCTTCTCTTTCCTTGCCTTAAAAAGACCTAACTGGCTGCCCTGCACATTCGACACAAAGACACAACTAAATGGCAGGAGCAAGCTGTAAATTTCTGCCTGGCAGAATAGGTCATTGTCGATAGGCTCTTCATTCATTCGTCCATTCAAATCTCTTGCTCATTTGTTCATTTGTCCCCCAGGGATATTCATCTTTATCTCCCTCTTCCTACTTTCTATCGACAAATCCTTCAATGTGAGGCTTGACTGGATTAGACGTCCCGGTCTCGTCCTTTTCGTTTCCAAATCGATTTCTCTTTGTATCCTGTTTATGCTTATGATTTACCATGGGCGTACGAGTTTCAATTAAAAAATTAGGCATGAGTTCCGAGTTCAAAAACCTCCGGAATTCCGGTGTTTAGATAGAGACCACAAGTGAATCTTTGTTAAATGTCGCAGAATATCAAAAATAATATTTTCTGAAGGCCTGTATTTCCCAGATTCTAAATCTTTAAAAAAAAATGTTCAAAACGGTTCATCACACGCAAAGTTACGGGTTTCTGAATTAAACGCTTCGTACTCCTCCTTTCTTATCAATTTTACCGTTGAGCCATTCCTCTCGTTCTTTGCAAAGAGCTTTTATAAAGGCGATTTTTTATTTCAAATTTCGCAAAGAAAATTTATTTATTCATGCCATTTTCATTAGAAATAAGTTGAACTATGCAAATTTCATCGCGTGAATTTATAATGAAAACGTGTATCTCGTTGAAAGGAACAACTTTTGCTCGCAGTTTTTCACGAAAGATAATCTCTTTTGATAAAATCCCTTTTCAACAGTTTTGCGTTAGCTCGACGGTTTTTTGCTCTCCTTTTTCTAAAGGCAGAAGAGAAGGTGACTTGTGATCTCGAGATTTATAAACGTTTAGAATCGAAATTCGAAAGCTTCTGTTTTAAACTGAACTAATTTTATTCCAGTTCTTTCCTGTCTCCTCTCTTTCCCCTGCGATCTGAGCATCGCGGTCAATGTCGTGGCGATCAGGAGGTCTGTCTTCATCTGACTACGATCCGCATGGAGGAAGGAATGCATTTCGAGGCAATGACGATGAGTCTGCTGTCGGTATGTAATACACTGATTTAGATTAAGTAGGGGTGTTCGAGAATTTACTTACGTAACTTCCTTCCGGACAGTTTCGAAAATAATTTTCGAGCACTCTGATATGAGATTGAAAGATTACCATGCCTCTTATGCAGATAGGACGGCAACACTCCGGGCAATGCGTTCCTTCACCGAATCTGTCGAGATTGACGAGGTCAGATTATGCACAAATAATACAAAACAGATTTCCTCAAATGTATGATACCTTGTGACTGTGATCTAAATTTGTACTATGAATATAGATTGATACAATCAATGGCGTAGAAAGTGTAGCTCAAATGCATGGAGTTCCATAAATACCTATTACACATACTAGGGCGTTTTATTGAAATTTAGTCGAATTTGATATTTTTTGGAATTTCCATATCAAAATTGATAACCAGGCAAAATTTGGACACACTACCAGGAATACGGTATATAATTTAGCGAGCATGACGTTGCAAATTTCGAATAGACATTTTCGCATACATTAAAAACAGCAGGTGGCCGAGAATAATGATAGGCAAATGCAAAATTCGACATGCAAAGTATCATATGGGCAAGAGCAAACATTTAAGCCGCAATCTTGATTGAACCGAAATACTTTGACGTCGTCAGGATTCAGAATTAAACGACGGCTGCTTTTTTGACTACCAATGAGATATCAGTGATAAAAGCATCGTACTGGTAAAATAAAACTTGTCTACTATTTTACTTATGCCAGACTCCAAAATAATACCCGATTTATAGTATTTCGGGTGATTTAGAATATGAAAATACAGCAGTTTCAGAAGCGTAGTGGGTAATTATAGTAATTCATTACTGTTTAGATTCAGTTTTAGATATTTTATATCTTACTTCAAATTATTCGCCTGCAAAATATAATTTAGATTTTTTCTTCTTTTCCAAATAAGTGACTTCATTATCTAGATTCCACCGCCACCTGAATTGCCCTCATCACTTGATATCGAGGCCATCGGCATGAAGACTTCCGATACAAATGACACAATCATTGAAGTTGTAAGTCAATTTATCTTCATTGATAGATACTGAAATTTTCTCAAAGCTCACTTTTATTCGTGGAAAACAGACTTTATTTAGTGTGAAAAAGTTCGTTACATTAGTAATGGCTCACATCACAGCTTCCGCCTTATTATTTTCATCCATTGGACTTGTGTTTTTAGAAAGATGCAAATTAAATTTGCAAACCTACAATTGTCGTAAACTGAAATAATGGGTTTCAGGTGAAACCTCAAACTTCCTCAGCTCAAATCGATCCTTCCCTGGGAGAGACGCAAAAATATAAGATGGAATGTGCTGGCCCGGGATATTCCGAGAAAGAACAGGAATTGCACAAAAGTTTGATCAGAGATGAGGAGGAAGAACTCGATTCTGAAGTTGGTGGAGCCTTAGCTAACGGTGAGTTCCTACAACTTATCAGAAGAAAAAAAGGAATTACACCTTTCATGAGTTGATAATTTCGAAAGGGAAACATCATTATCATCGTTATAATCCGTGGATTTTGTGTTTTGTTTATTTACTTCATTACGCTTGAAACGAAAATAGCTTTATGCTGTGATCATCTCTGAAATAGAATGTAAATTCAAAAGGTGAACATCAAACTATAATTATTCCTCATTTATTCAGTTCCTGGAAAGTCATCTTCCGGTCCACCTTCGGCATTTTCTCGATACAACAAGGTATACTCCCTTCTCAGCTAAAAATAATAAAAAATAAAGAAAAAATATTTAGCAAACTTCATCGGGGGAAAGTGAAGATGTTCGACAACAATACAACAAAGCAGCTCTGCAGAGACCGAGACCAACCACTCCTACATCCTCTTCTGTTATTGAAGGCACTTGTTTCTTATTTTATGTTTTTTTTTTTTAATTTTAAAATTTTTATAATTGTTATTGTTATTTTTCAGCTGGAATTGCATTCGTTCCTGAAGCTGTCGAATCAAAAGAAGTTGCAAAGAATGAGCAGAAAATCAAAGTCTCCATTCCGACAGGTAAAATTTCTGATTTTTTCTTCGAAAATTGAAGATCAATGATTTTTGGGCAAAATATTTACCGTATTATCAATTAGATGAAAGTAAGACTGTATGCGCAATAGATTACTCAATCTACTCTTGATTACTTTCAAGGAAACCATTATTTTTGAGAGCATTGAAAATTAACTAAAATAAACTCTAGTAAATACTCGTATTTAGAGTATGGATTGTTTTTTTGCAATAGTAATCAAAATAATTATTACTATTATCACTCAGGTTCTCGTCGTCGCAAATCTGAAATGTCGTACAGCGAGTTCTACGATTCGATGGCCTCTCAAATCCCGTCTCAAGTATTTTCTGTTCTTTCCTTTCATTCTGGCTATTTATCTGTTTTTGCAGTCCCGAGGAGGCATGAGTTCCGGTCGATCGACGCCTTTGAATGATTACGATGGGGACATTCTCGAGGAAAATCCCGCTTATAAAAATAAGGTAATTTCATAGACATAGATTTGTTTTCAATTTATCAATGTTTTACCATAGTCTTGGCAGTGCGATAGGAAATCTTTGAATGATCTTGCAAATAACTACTGAATGTTACAAATCGTAACTATTGTAGGAGAATTTCCACTTCCAACAACATGCTTTTATTCAAATGATCTTTCTCTAATTTTTATAACCAAGAATTATTCAGGCTCCTCCTAAACCTGTGGTGCACAGACGAACATCAGTCGAGTGGGAGAATTTCGAGGATGTCAAAGGTCCGTCTGTTCCCTTTTCTGTTTTATTTTTTCCAGTAATTTCATATTCCCCTTCTGTGGTTCTGGTTTCATTTGTTGGAGTGCAGCAATCATCTACCTTCCCTTCCTTTCTAATAGCTGCTTGCTCTTGTACTCCTTCATTCCTTCACTCTGCTCATTCATTTCCGTTATTCCCTCTCTTCCCTTACTCTTCTATTTCATTGCTTCATTCCTTCACTCACACTTCAAATTCACACTTACATTTCTGTCTATTTCAGGCAAAACAGCTGCATCGATTTGCTTATTTCCAAATTTGTCTTTTAACTTGCGAGGCGACACAAATTCCCATATCAGCGGACCTATCCACTTATCTCTGACACTCTCACTTTCGACTAATTTTATGCTTCATCAAAGCGCGCTAGCATCGCATTGCTGCAATTCTTATTGCGTCATGCAACTAATGCGAAGTATTTACTTCAAGTAATTAGTTTCTCATCATGATCAATAGGATTTATTACCTTAATTAGACCTGAGTTTTTTCAATAATTATGAGCGAGAGATTAGCGAATATCATCGACTCCCAAACCTGAGATTGAAAATGAGGAATAAAGTATGATTTCAGACAGTCTATCCTTTTCATGTGCTATTTATTATTTTATACCACATGAAAATAGCTGCACAACTTTGTATCTCTAGATTAAGGGCCAAGAACGAGTAATTCTGATAAATTCTTGTATACCATTTTTACTCATTTGGTTTAGTTATTATCATATTTTATTCCGTATATAACTAACGCCTGAATAGGCTGGACATGGCTACATGCGTGTATTTTTCTTTGTCCAGTTTTGCTTTCCTTTTGAATTCCCCCGCTCTTTTCACGTCCTGACTTTGTCCTGCTTCACGCCTTCTGCCCTGCCTTCCCCCTTCCCTTTGCATCGATTTCTTCCATTTCGAAACTTCTGCTCCAATCCCCCCTTGTCCTTCTTCCATTCAAGTCTCTTCCTCTCCTTCTCTGCTCTGTCCACTTTGTTGCAATTCATCATATTCGAATTCGAATTCGTTCAGAGCAAATGCAAATGGAGGCAGAAGAGAAGGAGCGCACCAAGCAGCAGCAGCAGCAGCAGCAGCAGCAGCAGCAGCAGCAGCAGCAGCAGAAGACGGCCGAAGAGACCAAGCCTAAGAAACTCGGCTTCCATCCGAAGGTAACCCCTTTATCGAGTCAGGTCAGAGAGAAAACGCATTCGAATTGCAGCCTCCGACTGTCGAAGTCACTTCCCCCGACGCTCCTCACACCGGAGTAAGTCGCTCAAGATTCCAGCCCGAGGAGTGTGGAATTGATTTCCCATTTCTCTGCCACCAGAACTTCTCTACCATTTCCCTCCCCCTTTTCTGGCCTTCCCCTCATTCATCGCATCATCTTCTCATCTTTCATTCCCGCATTCTCTCTTCCTCTCACCGCAGCTCTTTTCTCTTCATTCTCCCACTTCCCATATCCAGTTACTTCATCCATTTTCAGCTTTTTGATTGGATAAAGCTTCTGCCAGAATTGTAAATTTGGCACATTTTTGTTTTTCTTCCTTTTTATTCCAATATCGCTATTTCAATTTCAGTGTTTCCACGACAACCCACAACCTGACGAAGAGCCTACTTTCTCTGAGGACATGCAAGAGGAGAGGAAGAAAGTCAAGAAGCATAAAAAGGAGAAGGAGAGAAAGGAATCCAAGTCGGATGATGCTGCCAACGAGGTTAGGAAATATTCCGTTTGAAAAATTTTGACGTTTATGTTTAGTCTGCTAGTAAATCTCAGCCCGAACCGGAACAAGAGCCAACCACAACGGTTGAACAACCAGAACCAGAAGCTACTACAGTTGCAACTTCGGAAGTGAACTCAGCAGCTGAACAGAAAGAATATAGTTACGATCAACAGCAAACCGAACAAAATGAATGGGATCCTAATGCTTACCCAGGTAAGTTACAATTTATCCCTTTCATTTTACTAAGCTCTTTCTTTATGATTAATTTTCAATTTTTATGAGAATTTCAAATAAGAGCATTCGGAATTTAGATTCTCGGCCCGTACCAAAGTCTATTCGATTGACCTCAGTCCAACTGTCTGGTGTCTCTTCAGCAATCTTTCTCTATTTCTCACCTCAATCGGAAAGTTCAATTGGGCCCATTTCAATCTAACTTTTAGATTGGGCTGAGATGCACGAAATAGTGTATGAAATTGAGAGAGACCTCAGCCTAATATTGGGGGGCAAAACTGCCCCCCAACTTTCGGCTGAGGTGCTCTCTCAATTTTTCATGCTATATCATTCGATTGAACAGTTAGATTGAAATGGGCCCAATTGAATTTTCAGATTGGGGCGAGAAATAGGGTAGAATTGCTGAAGAGACTCCAGACAGTTGGACTGAGGTCAACCGAATAGACTTTGGTACGGGCCCTCATTCCAAAAATTTCAATTTCTATAGATTTTGGACCTAAAATTCTTATTCCAAGCTCGGGAAAACTTTAATTACAACTCAACTTTGGTTTTTCTTTAAAAAAACTGACCACTCTTGATATGAATATTATTTTCCGAGTTATATGAGCTGTGATCAGCAATTTTTCTAACAAGTATTTGTATATTTATCGCATATAATAGAAATAGAGACTTTAGTTATTGGAGCTAATGCGAAACTCCTCACGAAATTTTGAAAAATTCAAAAATTTTATAAAATATATATTTTAAATGTTAACATTTCAAGGTTATCTCTGGAATTACGACAAGCAGGAATGGGAAGTGGATCCGAATTACGTACCCCCTACTGAAGGAGAACAGGCAGCTGCATATGATGCCAATCAATACTATGACTATTCGCAATACGATCAGAATTATCAGGTAAAAATTTGTTGATTTATTTTTTATTATCGGACATTTTAAAATTCTTCTATTCTAGTGAGAAAAAAACTTATGTAGGAATTTGCATTTCATACCATTTTAGTCGAGATTGAATGAAAATGAGGATTAGTTCTGGAAAGCAATTTTCAAACGAATGAAAATTTGTCGATTCAATTTTATTATTTTCAGGGTTATTACGACCAATCGGGACAGCAACAGCAAGAATATACAGGATATGACCAATCAACTGGATATTCTCATGATCAGTCTGCCTATGGACAAGACTATTCTGGATACGACCAAACAGCTTCTACTACTTATGAGTAAATTTCTTAAGCATTTAATCATCGATTTCTAGCGATGCTATCCATGATATTTTTATCATGGCAAAGAATTAAATTTTGATAGCTATTATAATTTCCTGATTTCGAAGATTTGCAATTTGCTGGATGAAAATTCAATTATATATTTTAGCCAACAACAACATGCCTACAATTACGACTACCAAAATCAGACACAACCTTCTGCAGGGCATGACCAAAATTATTCCTATGATTATGCAAACTACAACAGCGATCAATCCTATTACACACAAGGTAGGAAGTTGTTTATTTCTACCTGAAAATGTGGGATATGTTAAATTCCAGATCAGTCGTATGAGCAAACTGAAACAGCATCGAGTAATGACTACAACAATGCATCAGCAACGGTAGCAGGAAGTGAGCAACCCAATCAGCAGACCCTCGACTATCAGCCGGACTACCAACCGCCTCCCGTTTCCAATTATTCGTAAGTCACGAATAAATAAGTGAATAATTAAACGCGATCCTTTTGATTCCTTTCAGAGCCCCCTCAAAAGACGATCCCTATGCCTGGGAGAGTCAACCAACGGCCTCTTCTCACGAGGCTGCAAAAGCAGAGCCTCCAAGTCGACCTGCACCGCCGCCTTCCAGACCAGAGCCTCCGAAGGCACAAACAGGTTAACAATTTGATAGATTTATACCATTTTGGTATCAAACATCATGCTTTCAATAATTTGCAAAATGACCAATTACTCAGCATTTTCATGAATATTTTTGCCAAATTTGATCAGTATCAGAATCCAAACGTGTGAAGATCAGCTTTTATTTTGAACAAAAGATAGGAGTCTAAGAGACTTATTTCCAGATTCATCTTCTGTCGCCGCCCCTCCACCTCGACCACCCCCAGCTCGCCCTGCTCCCGCCCGACCTGCGCCACCCCCTGCAGCTACGACTCAACCAAAAAAGGAAGAGGAACCTGAAGAAGATGCCTGGACTAAATTCAAGAAAATGACTGAACAGGTTAATTTTAACAATATATTTTCTTAAATTTGTGTTTTTCAAAATTTAGGCATCTGCGTTGACCCAAAATGTGAAAGAGCAATTGAAGGAATTGAGTGAGACTAGCGCAGTCAAAGATATCAAAGATGAATCGTATCTCGCGAGCATTGGGTTTGTGAATTACTTGAGTAACATTTTGTGAAAATCAATATTTTACAGTGGTGAACAAGGCTATGTTCACGAGAACACACAACGAGAGATACAGCGATTGATGGAGGAGAAGAGAAACGAGAAAATACTCAAGAAAAAGATGAAACGAGAAGGTATAGAAATTTCAAAATAATTTCTTTAAAATCATTGCTTTCTTAGAAAGTTCGACATTTTTTTTTAGGAAAGAAAGGTCCAGAGAAAGTGTACAATCCAGACGAGGAGGACGACATGGACAGGAAGGCACAGGAATTGGCAATGAAGATGGCTGCGATGCGGTCTGATATTGGAGTGAGTCATTCGGATCAACTACTACTACTGAACTTTCATTTATTCGCTTTTCAGGACTGGAAACCCCCTCCCGGGGTAGAATTGCCTCCTGCTCCGGCACCGATGCCTCCTAAACCAGAGCGAGTTGCTGAGATCGCGCGAGAAGAGTCGATGTCTGCTATTCCACCAAGGAAAAGGCAAGGTTTTTGCATCTAAAGCTGAACAACGGTTTATGGTTTTATTTTATTTTTTATGTAACTCGCAAAGTATGATGAAACCCACTTTTGCTTATTATCCACGAAATTGTTTGAAAAGAATGAATAGTAATTATTGTTTCACACATGATTTTTCCAAATTTTATTTATCAGTTATATTTTCAGAAGCTCGATAAAAGACGCACAACAGAATTCTGGTGGTTCACTCGAACTACCCGCTCATTTGGTTGCACAGCAAATGGACAGCGTCACTCCGAAAGGCGATTTCGCACCCGATGACCCGATCCTCTCAGCACCTGCCTGGGCTGATTTCGAGTCCTCCGATCCTGTTCTGCCTCCTTCTGAAAGTGGATTCTTCAGCAACAAGGTAGAATTTTCTTACTTTTAGCGAAATGCTGGATTGATTGAAAAGATATTGGAATTTTTTTATCACCATTTGTTTTTATTTTGTGATCATTTAGACATTCTCAGTCTGATGATACGTACACCATCTCTGATTGTAGTTTTCGTTTTAATAAAAAATTCTTTCACCTATCAAAAATACACATGAGAAGACTTCGAGAAGTCTTAATAGTCTAAATTTTGCATTACTTTCTGATCAACCTAATGATTAGGATCAATCTGGTGAGGCCTACGACCCATTCATCGTGCAGCCAATCAATCTCAAGCCAGCCGCTCCCGCAGATCCATTCGCTCCTGCAGAGCCGAGTCTTATCGACGAGGTTGGTCTAAATATATTCTTTAATTTCATGAAGATCACCTTTTTCTTCCAGAACTACGATCCATTTGCTGTTCGACCTGTGGAAGATATCGTCGCTGCTGCAAAGGCAAAGGCAGAAGAGGCAGTCGATACAAATGAGGAGGAGTACTTCGGAGGAGAACGGTAAGTTGATTTTGCTGTTTTCTGAGTTTATTAGATTCTTGCCACCTAAGAAAAGATCTAAATAGGATCTTTAGATAAGATAAGAATCTTCTATGGCAATATCATTCTCATTTCAGTCATTCACCCGCCCTTTCTACACCGACACCCGAAGGCGAAAGTCCATTGAGTCAGAGGCCGAACAGGTTCGAGGATGAATTCAAATGCGAAGTAAGAAAGTTAGTCTCATTCCCATTCTATTGTGCTCTTTCCAGGGAATGGATTTGGAAACCCCCACACCACTCTATGATGAGGACGATTCAGTGCCTTTGGACGATTTCATGCCTAAATTTAGCGGAGATGGATGGGAATTGATGTTGAGACATCCAATCAAGAAAAAGTCCTTCATGGCAGAGAGGTACTGGAAGCCCTGCTATGTGAGGATGAATGGAAACACTCTCTACGTATATAATGCAAAGACCGATCCTAAACCTATTCATGTGAGTTTTCTCCAGCATTTTTCATTATCATAACTATAAAATTTCCAACTCTTATTCATTATGGCACATGAACTAAAATAGATATCCATTTTGATGAAATTATGCAGAATTTTCCCTCTTCCATGATTTTTTACTATCGAAGGTATTCTATTTTCTAGGTAAACCTTGTACAACTGATAAGATTTTCTCGCAATTCTGATCCTAGATCGTGAGAAAATTCTAATCCCGATTTGTTCGATTATATAAAAGTTCAAATATCGGATTTTTCTGTATTCAAAATTCAAAAACTTCGGTATCTAACGAAAGAAAATTTAGATTTTTAGCTTTCTAAATGAACAAGTTCTAGCACGATTAAAGTTTTCGATACTCAATTATAGCTCGTTACTAGCAATATATTGTATAGGAAAAATCTTATTATGCTTTTTTCTAAAAAATAATAGAATCACATTTTTAAGGAACTTTTGCTGCAAGCCACCTATTCTCTGTCCGACACAACTCTGCAAGCCTATGATGTCTATGGCAAAATTCACACGGTCAAATTGCAATATGTACAATACAAAGAGAAAGTCGGAATTAGACCAGGTACATTGATTTTTCAAGTTTAGCGAAAACTGAACAAATTCAGGCCAAATATCTCGTCTAATGGAAGGTCATGTAACCAAGTATGGGATGCCTCTAGAGCACTCTGCGCAGTGTAATGTTTTGCTCAAATTCGGCTCTCTCAATGCAGCTGAACTTCAATCCTTCGTGCACTGTGTAGAAGACATTCTTTTCCACTGCTCAATCCAAAGGACGACCAAACCTGTCTACAAACAAGACGAAGTCCAAATCCACTGCTACGATGAATATTCGGCTTATGTGGACAAAGATGGCGTCGTATCTGATCAGCGAGCCAGAGTCCGTATGTTCTGTCTCGCATTTGTCACTGGATCCCCATTCCTGGAGATAGGCTTGAATGATAGAAGGAGGCAGGGCAAGGAGGTCGTGAGGAGGAAGGACATCCTACCGATGTACACTGAGAGGTGGATTCGATTCGAGAATCTCGAGTTCCACTCGATTGTCGACAAGAAGGCCTTCGACGAAGAGCAGGTCATTCGATTCAGTCCACCCGACGGCTCGTTCATGGAGATAATGCGATTCCGAATTCGGCCGCCCAGGAACAGGGAAAAGGCGCTAACCGTGAAGGCACTCATGAAGATTGCTGGATCGAAAGTGGAGATAAGAATGGAAGCGATGGCCGCTGCACAGATCGAGAAGAACAGAGGAGGCAAGACGACCAGAAGGCAGATTCCCTGCGAGGACGTCGTCATTCGGTTTCCCATTCCCGAAGCATGGATCTACATTTTCCGGGAGGAGAGGCATTGGGGAGTTGGCTCTGTGCACTCGAAGAAGTTGCGGCCTGGCAAGGTGAAGAATCTGAAGGACAGACTACTGGGGGCAGTGCAGTCGAACGAGGCCAACCTGATCGAGGTGGCCATCGGAGAGGCCAAATACGAGCACGTTTATCGATCGCTCGTGTGGAGAATCCCTCGTCTGCCCGAGAAACATCACGCTGCTTACAAAGTGCATCTGTTGAAGTGCAGATTCGAACTATCCTCGTTCGACCTGATGCCCGAGACTTTCCTGCCGCAAATCGAGGTCGACTTCACAATGCCTTTGGCCACCGTGTCCAACACAGTCGTGCGCAGCGTCTCTGTCGAGCAGCACGAGGATTCCGACAGAGTCGAGAAGTTCGTTCGATATGTCGCCAAGTGCCAATACAAGGTTGGATTTCATACTATCGTGGGTGCCCAATGCTTGGAAGTGTAAAGTGGGGTATGCGCCTTTGTGGGCGGAGCCTAATGCACATTGCAGTACAGCGTAACAGTCCATTTGCCTTCGCTTTGTTGCTGTGCATTAGGCTCGGTCCACAAAAGCACATACCTCACTTTGCACCTTCAGAAGCTGGACGCCCACAATGATTGAATTTCTATCAATTTGTATTTCAGGTAGCAATTGACTATGTGCAGTGTGCAGACTTGGACATCGACATGAAGGATCCTTCAGTGAATCCCGAGAAGGCAGATGCAGCTGTGCCTGACATGCATCAGCCTGTCTTCCATCCCGATAGTAACAGGGATGTTCATGAAGGGTGAGCAAGGACTTTTCTCAAAATAATATTTGGAAAGAACTCATTAGATTCAATTCGATTTTTGCAACTTTACGAAATATAATAGTCGAAGAATTTACAGTGTTGCAGAAATAATTTTATCGATTTTTTTCTGGAAAAGCTTTAGACTTGTAAGATCATAAATTAAAAAGACGAAGAAGAAAAACGCTGATCTAAACGTGATGAAATTTAGATTTTAGAATCCGAACAGTATTTTATTTTTTTTTAATTCTAAAATCCAAATTGCGTCATGTATGATGTCAAATTAGCGGAGTAATCTTGTCACATTCTGCATCAAAGAATTTGATTTGAGATTTGGGAAAATTTAGATTTGACCAAATGACAAAAAGACGATATGCTTTATGTTCTCATTTAATTTTTCCATCATCTTCTGTCAGTTCGTAAATCCAGAAACGCATTTCATCATTTAGTAAATTTGCATTTTTCATTCGGTCTCATCCAGGCTTCCAGATTATTGCGGAGTATTAATATAATTTTAAATCTTCGATAAGTTTTCCTAGCAAATGGTTTTAATATCTAAACTCAATTTAAAACGATCACTCATAAATTCAGATATCGAATAGATTTCAACGAGTCTGAATTCGGCGGCCCTCCTCGAACTGCAGATTCTTCGTCAGACGAAGAGGATGACAAGCCACACAAAATGCCTATTATCCAAATCGATATGAAGAACTATGGATATTAGTCGATGCAGCAATTCAACTGATGTGCTATTTCACTTGCAGTTACTTGAGCTTCGTTTTTCTTTGCTACTTTCATTTATCCAGTAATTATTCAGAAACGCTAATTTATTGTTATCAATATTTAGAAGTTAGTAAACGCTAAATTAATTATTTACTATTTAGAGTAGAGCAAGATTGTCGCTGCTTTTCTACGCTAGACTTGGAAATATTTCTTTTGGATACTCAAAAATTCACTGCAATTTACAAGGATTATTGCCCTTTCTCGTTCTCGCTCTCAATTTTTGTTGATCTCACAAGAATATTCCTCTAGGTTGTCCTTCATACGAAATTCACTATTTGATTGATCTCAGCAATAATTTTATATATGATCACATTGGTTGTGTGTTTTAAATTTTATTTATTTATTTTTATTTATTTATCCGCAGATATGTTGTTAGATTTTTCTTATAATTTATTGCAGATGACTAAAGCATAAATTAGTTTCTTTCCTTATCCTTTAATTTTAAGTTCATAATCAAACCAGGAAAAACACATAATAATCATAGCAAAAGCTAATGTTTTAATTGCGCATAAGTTCCACACTTAGAATCCTAAATATAACCTGCTTATGGTGGTATTTCTGGAAAGAGTGTAAATGTGTTTGTTTGAAGCAGTATTGGCATTTAGGCAGTATGACAGAGAGTGCGTCATTCGCAATTCGCAATTCGCAATGGGCCAATCGATGGCAATGCTGGCAACGCGGCACTGCTTCGTGTTGTCTGCGCTCTCTCCCCTCTCCCCATTCCCTGCCCTGCCCTCCTTGCGTATCTTACGACTTTGCGCGCCCAGCCACGCAATAATCGATGGGCCTCCTGCTTGCAGGGGAAAAGGGTTGCCTCTGCCCATTTTGCATTTTGCGCAGTATCATCTATCTGCCTTGCTGCTTACGTATTCATTTCCAACTGCGCGTATTTGTCTCTCACGTCATTTTCAACTCGTCCGTTTCGTTCGCTTATTTTCATCCCTATGCCCCTCTTTCGTCGAAGATTATCGCGCAAAATATTAGCGTTTCTTCTCGGAGAGTCTTACTTTTAAATTTCGATTTCATGTCGTTTGGAATTGGCTTTATTTTCGCTAAGAACGCTAGCTTACTGTTGCGTAGCTACTTTTCTTATGATTCTATCTTCCCGCCTTTATTATCCTCCAAGATTTGGCGCAATACGTTTTTGACATACTCTTCTTTTTGTTTTCATAACTATATGCCTAAATCTAAATAAATCTAGTATTTTTAAATTACAGTTTCATCATATAGGTGATTTTATGCCGCTCATATTTTTACATTAGACTCAAAAAATGCTAAATTTTTAAGGAAGGAAGTTCAGAATATGGTTGTGTTCCATCTAACCTATCTTTGCTTCTTTTAAGTTAGTGATATCGTAAAGCTAGTCAATTGTTTGAATTCTATTTCTCCCTAAAGACGCATATTATCTCTTGTGATGCTCTGCGTCATTACATTATTTCGATCCTTCTATGACGCAATGACGTAAAATTATGCCTTGCTATTTTAGCTTTCGTATTGATAGTCAAACTTAACTTTCTCTATTATTGCCTCCAACATTTTGTGCACCATATAATTTTATCACGAGAGTTAAAGAAAGATGTCGACAATTATTCTATCTTTTTCTTTAGAAAAGTTGATCTAAACATTAACGTATTTAGTAGTCTGTAATTATCATGAGCAAAGAAGAACTTGACGTTCTGACTGACGATGCAACTGAAGAGACTTCGTTTGTAGGCGAAACAACTTCAAGCAAAATATCGGTGAGATGAATATGAAGTCGAAAATTATCAAATTATTTCAAGCCTTCTGGATTCACGAGTGATGAAAAGTTCGAAATGGCTCTCATGGAGAAAGTCAAGAAGAATGAATGTCTCTATAACAGGTGAGAGCAAACCTAGGGAGAAACTAAGTCAGAATGGTCGTGCGACCTACCCCTATTATATTTCCTTCACAGTTTTGTATCTCTAACTTTGAATTTTCAAAAATGTTCTCCACTCGTAATGAAGCCATAACCTAAATTTTACTCTTGTAACCTACCCCCCGTATATTTTTGAGTCTGACTCAAATTCTCCTTATGTTTGGGGTGATAATAACTTCTATGAATATTTTCATTCAAGAATCTCGATATTCAGAGCTCATCCTCATCACAAAATGACGGATTACAAACTAAGCGTGTGGAATCAGATTTCAAAGGAATTGAATGTCGTCGGGGCGACTGGAGTTGAGGTCGAAAGAAAATGGCGACACATGAGGTAACAAATTTAGATGAAAGAAAAATTGATATCTAATTTTCAGAGATCGATATGTCCGAATTAAGAAGGCGAGTCATAGTGGGAAGACACTCAAGAACACTGATAAATGGTATTATTACGTGAAGAAGATGGACTTCCTCGACCCCTATATCGAGCACAGAAGAAGAAGGAGGAAGTCATTCGCTTCAGGTATGCTAATTTGATCAATTTACTCAGAAACTCTTACTTCGTACGATATCACATGTTCTCTTAATGTCTAAATAGACTAATGATGTAAATATTACGAACTATGTAAGAGATGCCTAATTAGATACAATTCAAAAATATTTTTATACAATTTGCAAAGTATGCACAAGGTCGTCAGAATTACAGTCCGATGTTTCTTCGTAGTGCAGGCTAATTTCTTTGCAAAATCAAGATATGTTGTTCCCAAAACAGACCTAGAGAGAGAGCAATCGTCAGAAACTTCTTGCGACCTACCCAGAGTATTTTTTCTTAACAATTTTTCCTCTTTAGCCTGAGATAAGTACAAATTTTCACCAATGCGACTTGGTATTATAATTACGATTTCGTTCGTGCGACCTACTCCTTAGTTTATTTGCGTCTAACGAAAGTGCTCCCTAGATCTGCCCCAAAATGATATCTAAACATGGTATAGTCTTCAAGATGGCTAGCATTAAACAGCTTGTGCCAGTAATTTTCATTCTATCATGAAAACCTTATGTTCTTAGATAATTGAAAGAAATTAGACATTGGACAGTATTTATAAATCATTTTGTAAAGAGTAATGATAAAATTTGGAAAAAAAACATTACTGTTCTGAAATTTTGACAGCACATATGGTTGTGTCTGTTGTGCTTATTCAAAATAATTAATGCTCTCAAAGCGGATACGGTGTAATGATCTAGTGTGTTTCAGATGGGTCTGACCACGGCGGAAGTGAGTATGGAGAAGAAATAGTGCCAGAGAGGACTGTGGATCCAATGCTGACTGATTTCTATGAGAGCTTCATCAAAAACGCGTGCAAATCGACGCCTGAAAGAGTCAATATCAATGTCGCAATTGGAGGTGAAACTGGAGAATCGACTGAAGTGACGCATGATAAGAAAGAAACCGTTACTCTTCTCGATACGGTAAGATTTTTCTTCCTAAATTTGCCAGTATATCTAGAGTCCCCAAGCTCCGCCCCTTTGCAAAAATGCGTTTGTGATAGAAATGTGGTAGTTTGAGGCCGAAAATTTGGGAAGGAAGTACCTTTCAAACCCAATATTTCTCAAATAATACCATCTAAATCGATGATAAACACGATAAAATGATCTTGTGCAAAAAATCAGGTTAAAATACTCGCACAAACAATATTTCGTTTGCGAAAAGGTGTTCATTTTGGGTGATGGATTTTGCGATTTTTTTTCGGTCAGGGAATTTTTTAAAAGTTTTTCTTCATAGAATTCTTATTTACAACTCATTGTCAGATCACCTCTCTGTTCAAAAAGTTTATCCAAAATGCGATTTGACACATCTACTTGGGAACCCTAAGTATATCGAGCTCGAAAATGAAGAGAGGAGAACAATTACAATTCAGAATTAACTCTATTTTGCTAAGAAATTGTGAAGTAGTTCCGAAAATTCGAAATCCGTTCCTTTCTAAACTTATGATCTAGTGAATTGAATTTAAGATCATGATGATACTTCAGAGGAATTGGCAATCTCTGTAGATGAAAACTTCCGTAGCTCTTTAATAGTTTTCTAAAATTAACTGATTTTCACATTTCAGTTGATGACTGATGACAGTCGAGCACCTCCAGCCCTGCCTTCTCCTTCGCCTTCCCAGTTGCCTGCCGAATCACCTGCCGCCAAAAGGGTTCGAACAATAGAACCATCGACGGAAAGAGGAAGGGACAGAGACACGGCGACCACGGGGGAGAATTCAGAAGTGACGCATTTCGTACGGTCGATCGAGAAGTCGCTCGCTGCGATGGATCAGAGAACCTTCGCCTGGGCCAGATTCGAGATCTCTCGCGTCATTTTTCAGTGCCAATTCGGTGCAGAAGTCGCCAAAAATAGTGTTATCAATCATCATATCTAATTTGCTATTAGCATTGAAGTTTAAATTTATCTTTATCAGGGATGCTCAAAACTTGAACATAAAATTCGAAATCGGAAATCTTACCATTCCTGATCTTCAATAATCATCTATCCGGGTAGTATCTGAATAGCATTCCAATATTCCCTCAGTTTCTGCTTAATAATCAACCATTGCCAACATTATTTCGAGTTGTTTCCATTCATTCCATGTCACATTAATTTTCTTCCAGCTCTTCAGTGCCACACGCCAACTGCCCTTTCTCAGTTCCTTCTTCATTTCTTTAGTTTTCTTCCAGTTATCTTGTTCTCATTTTGACCTTTGTCCTAGAGCTTTTTTTTATCGATGATGGAATAAATTTTGGAAGATACAGAACTTATGTTTTATCAATTACATCACTCATCCTCGCAGTAAACTAACTTGCGAACGAAAACCTTATGATCTTTGCAAATATTCACTAAAATAAGATAATTGTTGTTGTCTCAGATCTTCTATCTATTTTCTCCATTTTTTTACCTGGTACCATCTCTATTTTCCTCTTTTTGTGAGATAAATAACAGTCTGGAAGCACTGGAATCTGCGACAGAAGCAGAGCCGTGTGATATCTGCAAATCTGCAAACAGTACAGAAAATAAGTTGGCAGTCAGCTGGAAGATGATAACTGATTTTGAGAGGAAAAGGGATAAAGCTGGTTTTTGGAAAAGAAAAATAGAACTGAGGAACTGATTATGAAATCGAGAGGATCAAAACAACTTCTGCTGCTGATCTCGGTAAAACGCAACAGACTAACTTGTACGAAGTTTGGAGCGAAAATTTAACCTCATTATGGTTGGCTTATTCACTGACCAAGATCCAATAAAGTCGAATTTTGCATCAATCGTTGTGGTAACCTATTTAGTAAGATTGTCTAAATTCCGAGAAATCATATACAATAAGTTTCAAAATTTTCAATGCAAACTATTTGCAGATTCCAGACCTTTGTCATGATAATAATTTCGTCACGTTATACTTTGTCTGATTTCAAAATATTATAAACTTGAAATTTTCCAACTATTTTTGTATCTTTCAACATTTCTCTCATCAACTGCAGCAAATTGACAAGATGAAGATCTGAATGTGTCTTCTGTGCAATTCATCCATCATAATCATTCATGCATCTGCAATTCAATTTGCATCATTTTAACTTCTCAACCTCCTTCTGATCTCAGATTTCAAGTGATCTCTGCATGAAGTGATAAGAATTCGCACTGAGGAGAGACAGGGAGGGAGAGAGAGAAAGAAAGAGGGATTGGCCGAGAAGCTTCTCTGTTTCGGTGCAAATAACAGCTGTAGTGGAGAATCTGCGAGAGAGCGTGATTGGAGGAGAGGACAGAGAAAAACGTCACAGAGAGTGAAATTAAAGCGAACAATGCACCGAATGCGAAGAAAAAACTAGCAAATGAGCGACGAAGCTCAATCCTCTCACGGCCTCTGCATCTCTCGGATCTCTCAAATCTCTTCATCCCTCTCTCCCTGGCTCCACCCATCTGCAGTCCACTTTCCTCACTATATTTTTCAGTCGTTATCTTCTGAATCATCCTCAATCTGTACTTTCCACATCTGCACTTCTTCCTTGCGTCATTTGTTTATCATTAGTTTTCTTCTTGCAGGCAGCCCTCTGGCAATTCCTTCAATCTCTCCCTAACATGGTCAACGTGTTCGACATTGAAGTCCAGGTTCACTAAGTGTTGCAAAATATCTTCGCAAAGAGATAATATCCAGGCTCGACCTGATGTCTTCAAACAGAAAGAGCAGGAGAATTCAGTGCTCCAAGAGAAAGAGGAAATCGAAAAGAATGAGACAATCTACGACAGGACGAGCTTCATGACTACGTTCAGCACTGACGCATACTTGGAGGTGCACTTCAGAAATGAACTATTTTCATAGTACAGAGTTTTAGGATTTCTACACGAAAGTGGAAGACCCAGCGATGCAAATGGTGTTGAAATTCCTCCCACTTATCGCTTGCAGAATCGGCTCTATCGATAGGTTGACTTTTATCTGAAGAAAATGTTTGAATAGAATTATTTAGGCTGTTGGATTTCGGTGCTGGTCCCACGATTCACGTCGCGGCAACTTTTAGGGATTATGCCAAGGAAGTGGGAATTTTATCTTTATCCTTGATGTAAGAAAAATATTTAGCTTCACCTGGCAGACTATTTGCCGCAAAATCGAGAAGAACTGATTGCCTGGAAGGAGAACAGGAGCCGATTCGACTGGTCGACTCCATTGAAAATGATCCTAACGCAGGAGGGATCTGCTTGGGAACAGCTTCAGGAAATGATCACTAGAACCAGGAATAAGGTATGAACAAGGAAATTTATGCCAACTTTTCACATAGCGTGCTGTTTGTTTTATGTTTTGGATCTAAATAATGCTATAATTTGATCATTTAGGTGCACGGCATCTATCACTGCGACTGCTTCCAGAATCCATCTGTCGACTGCCCTTCCCATCTTCACGGCACCTTCGATGTAGGAATCACCTATTTTCATCTGATAACTATCCCCTTTCATCTAGGTGATCGTGACTATCTTCTGCGTGGAGTACTGTTGCAATTCGTACGAGGAGTACAAGAATGCCATCAAAAACATTGCTGGTCAAATCAAGAGTGGAGGTAAAATTCTCTCCCATCTGCCATGTGATTTCTGTCTTTCTGAGACTTTTTTTTTTGCAAAACTTACTTTTCTTCTGTTGATCATCTTTCACAAGACTCTTTCACTCATTTCCCCAACTCTACAGTTTCATATCTTCTTTTTGTGCTTCGAGAATCCTCTCTGCGCTCTGCTTCGTGTTGGATTGCGTAAGGACCGAGCTGTGAGATGCGGGTATATTCTCCAAGCAGTGCAGAGGCAGATGCAGAAACAGAAAGGGAGAGAGATGCAGAGCTGTTCTCTGTCATTCTCTTCTCTTCCTCCCTTTCCTCACTCTTTTCACCTCGCCATTTGCCACTCTTCTCATTGCAATTGCACTTTCAGCCTCACTAATTCTCTTCTTTCAGTACAATGAGTTTTTCTACCTGATGATGAGACAAAACCCTCGTGCTGTGAAGATTGAGAATGTGATTGACATAGACAGGGCAGGGCTTGTTGACGTTCTAAATGATCCTACAGACTGCAGAGTGGAAATTGAAGGGTTGCAAGAGTGTAGCAAAGAAAACTAAAGAATAGACGATCCTCTAATTCGAAACAAACAACTCAAGTTTACACCATAAAAATTGCAATAGTGATCTGATCATGAAGGGGAGCACTTGTGAAAAAGTTCACCATGAAGCTCAAATTTAATAGTTTCTAACTCAAAATTACAAGAACTTCATCTCATAAAAATGAATCGTGAAGCTTGTCCCCTTCTAATTCTAAATCCGAAATGCATGACGACTATTCTGGAAATTTCTTCTATAGAAAGACTTATGATGGACTAGTTTAAACAAAAAAAAATTCAATAATCATAGGACACTTCATCATGGGAGGTATTTTGGAAGAGACTTGGTGCTCGTTCGGCGGCAGGAAATTCACTTGCTTGTACATTACGAAAGAAATGATGCTCGAAGCGCTCAAAGTATGAAGACTACCCCGATTGAAATAAACTTCAAATGATGAATTTAGGAGGCGGGTCTGGAGCTGTTGGAGAATGACAAAACTTGCAATTTCTATGAAATCAATGGAATGTTCATGATCTGCGCAAGAAGAATCTGAAATCGTTAAAACTGACATGTAAAAATTGACTGATGACTCAAAGATTCCACCAAAGTCACGATAATTCAAACGAACTTCTGAGATTGGTGTAAATATTATATAAGGAATTTATATCCAAGCTTATTGGTTAGGAAATAATTTAGGATAACCATTCATTAACCAATGTATATCCAAAATAAGTTTCTTCAACGACCGGTTACTTCCAGCCGATGCTAACCGGTAAACCTGTTACGCTTTTAGGCAATGATTTATATGAATCGATTGCGTATTTTGTGTTCTATGTTCTACGTTTTAGTAATCTAATTGAGCTTTCATCTATTCTCACAGAGTTTCATCTATTTGGTCTTTGTGTAGGAGTTCACCAATTGCAGGTAATCACTGGTATAATCGTTAGTTCTTCATTATTTTATTACGACTGCCATATATTGACATGCTGTAAATAAAGGTCTTTTACTCACTATGGAAGCATTTATAGAGTCGGGCAGAAATATATTTTGAAAAGTTAAAATCGATGTTCGATATTGAGTATTCTCCTTTTCACCATTCTTTTCCACTCTATCCTCAATTATTGACTGTTTTTCATGAGCAACAGGTCAGGTAACAGGTAAATAAGCAGGCGGACGGACAAATATGATTCATTATGATCTCCCTTCCCTGCGGTTGCATTTGAATATTCTTCTGCCGCCTCTACTTTTCATATTCATTTTGCATCATCGTGATTTGCCCAATGTTTCTTTTCTTCTCTCAATTCCTCTTTATCTCTAATCGATTCTATCCATACAAAGACAGTTGCGCTATTCCATTTGGTATGCCTTCATTCCATATCCAATTGCATTCATGTTGTTCAATCTCTCTCAAATCTGCATATTCTCTAGTCTCTTGCGCCACAGGCAGAAAATCCTCAAAATGAACGGTGGACTATATTTTGTTTGTGGATCTCTCACATCTTTCTGTTCATCCTGCAACAAATAATACTCGAGTATTGGAATTATCCAAAATTAGCAGAAATAGAATATAAAAATAGTCTTAATACAAATTATATTTTTTCCGTACTTTGAGTTCTAAAATTCATTTCATAAATTCTTTCAAACAATTGGTTCCTTTGGTAACACCAAATCTGCTCAGAAGCTTCATCTTTGGTTATGTCATAAGGCGGTAATTAGTATGCAACCGTCTGCTGATATGCTGTCTGGCAAATTCAATTCATGCAGCATCTCTTATGCTCCACGCAATTCAAATATTCCATTCAAAAGTTGCTGATAATGAGATTTTCATGTCTGATAAAGTTGAAATTCAAACGGAATATGACAAATTGCATCTGTAGCGAGCAGAAGCGGTTTCATCTTTGACAATTTAAATTTCTCTTCTCTTCTCCCTTCTCCTCCATCAGCACATTCAAATTGCACTGTGTTTGTCTTTTTCTTTGCTATTAGCATTCTCCGTTCCCTCTTCTCTTTCAATCATACGTTTCTCTTATCAATTGTATCTGTTCCTGCCGCTAATATCATTCCTTTTATCTTTTTCAATAATTGGATTTTTCTAACAAACAACTATTTAACTGCTAACTTATTATGGCTATTTTCTCACGTTTTATGAAGATCAATTGAAAAATACAGTAGTCTGATGATGCAGTAGGTGAGATCTTTATGAATATTGTATCCTTTTGTAATCATTCGACTTTTTCTGTCTGCTTTAATCGGAAAGAACCTTGGATTTGAAATGAAATGAAATGGCATCGTTTCCCTGCGGTTTGTCCCTCTTCCCATTCCCTTTCTGCCATTCTTTCTCATTCGCTTTGTCTGTCGGCTGCACCAAACGATGTCAGTTCAAATGAGTAATTGCTGAATTTTTTGAACGGCCGGAAACTAGAGACTAGGAAAATATCTTGACGGTAAAATAATCCTCAAAACTTGGAAGTTACATCATTCTCATCCCTTCCAAAAGGATCAAATGGTATCAATTTCGCGAAGAAAAAGGAGCCCTTATCTTGTTTCCTTTAGAATTGAAATCGAAAATAGATTTTTGGAATTATTGCTAGAGTTTTTTTTTAGTTATTTATTTTATTTTTGAGCATCGATATTTTGTTCTTTTAGTTGAATGACCTTTACGATTTGAACGCTTTTTTACCATTGGCATTGCCCTGTGCGTTCTTTTTGTTCTTTCAAATTGAAATCGTGACAAAACCTTTGAAGAGAAGTTAGAAAAGAAAAACAGACAAGCAGAGTGCAATTTGAATTGGATATCTTTGGCAGCTGCATAAAAAAATTCCTTATTTTCCATATTTTGCACTTGAATTGTTGTTTCATTTTCGAATACAAATTCTCACGCCCTTTGCTCCTTCCATCAGATTGCCATAATTCATTCTCTGTGTCACTTCAATCTCTCTGCCAATCTGTTTCCTTTCGAGATCTCCTCAGATTAGATCAGTCTTTTCTTCATTTGCTGATGACCTTATTTTCAGCTCAGATCTTTTCTGCGTGATTCTCCTCATTTTGTCGAAATGAGAGTTTGGACTTTAAATTTAAGTTCAGTTTCTTTCTGTATCTTTTGAATTATTTCTACCAAGTTTAACAAAAGCTAAATGGCATGTCGAACTTTGCTGGCAGTTTGAAATGGAAGTAGAATAAATTGTGATGAGTTGGTGTATTGAATAGATTGAATGGAAGCGGTAGGGGACTCTCAAAGAGAATAGTGACCAGGACTGTTCTTTATTCTAACTATTCTCACTGCCTCGGACGACTGGCTCATCAACTGTGTGAACCGTGTCATTTGAATCTTTCACATTTACGGGGGATGTGCAGAAGTTTGGAATTCAATTAGATATTTTGAAATGATCAGCTCAAGAATAATCGAGGGCGATAATACACTGAAACAATTTTATTATCCTCTCGATTCTGGTTGATCAACGACATAATTCCATTGTATTTTTATATGAATTAGTGATCTCGTATTTTCTCAATTCTAAATATAGATCATCGGATCCAGAATTTTGCTAGCTTAAATCAAATCTACATACTTTCTCTTCTTTAACCTGTCCATTTACTCTTACCTACTGACCCATATTGGGCATGGTTTGCTCGGTTCTGCAGCATCTCTAACCCATCACTTGTTTGCCTTTAGATTTCAAACTTTTACATCCTAGTTAAGAATGAAATTTCATAGGGTTCGTTTTTCGTTATTTAGAACATTTTCCATGTCGAAACGGAATCATATTTCTATCTTCTTATTTTTGATAGCAGCGTTTTCTACCTGTCCTAAACCAAGAGATATTCAAATGAGTGTCGGCATGTGGAGTGACCCTCCACTCAAACACTGCTGAGGTCAAATCGTTTGACCTAGGATCAGAGAAAAAACGGTAGAGTAAGGTGGAAGGGAAGAGATTACTGAAATCCACTCGAATGGATATGCATTTGAGTGGATAGAGAAATTGTTCGGTATTCTGTTTTGGATTCAATAAGACAATGCCTTCTCTTAAAATTTTATATACCTTTCATGTAGTTTTTCCTAATGTCACTCTTTTGCAAAAGGAATTAGAATTGTTTTTTCTCGGTTCTCAATTTTCAACAGTTACATTGCACATTCTTCGCAGTTCCACATTCTCCCATTCTGTCACTTTCCTCTCCTCCCAATTTTTCTTTCTTTCCCATATTCCCATGTACCATGTTGTGCCTCGCGGCTCATGCTCACTCTCGTTTTCGTACGCGTTCATTTTTGCCATTCCAACTCTTTTCATCCTCATCTATCTATTCACAATTGCTCATCACAAAATTTGATCTAAATTTTATAGAAGTATCAGAAAATTTTATGGAGATTGTATCATGATTTCAATAATTTCAATATCTTTTCAATTCCAGGACTGTTTAGAAAGTTGTGATTTTATCCACTTGCTGAGTTATTTCCATTTTGAAAATTTCCATCGGTAGCTTTGTAGCAGATCTTCTCATTTCAGCTTCTTCATGGTCTGTTCGTATTCTCATTCTGTATTTGAATCCCATTCCTCTTTCTCTGCTTCTCTGCTCCTGTTTATGTCTATCATCCCTTCCTCTTCCCAATGGCGCAACCCTCGCATGCAGAATATGATTGCCCTGTTCATGGGCATATTGCTTTCCTCTCCTCCAATATTCTTTTTTTCGATTATTGTATTTTCCTACATTTGAATTGTTATTTCTGGCGCCTCTTCTGCGGGTCATTTTCTAGTGCATTTTCACAGCATTTAGCAGCTTATCTCGAGGTCGAATCTCCTCATTCATTTATCTTTTGACTGCTTACCTATCCCTTTACTTTCTTCAGTGTCTGTGCAGTGCCGTACCATCCAACCTTCATCATCCAAATCTGTCATCGACAGTTTCATTTTATTACTGTAATAAATTTAAAACTTCACACTTTTGCTTTTTCACAGATTCGTAGCAGTTTAGACTTTCAATTGAAATAAATGGGAGCTTTATCCAACATTCTCTAATTTTTAACATGCAGTTTGGTAGATTAAAGTCGGAAATGGAAGAGACATGCTGTAATATCCCAATCTATTTCGATTTGTCTCAGATTTTTTTCCTTTTTATTTCAGATAAATCTGCATTTCTAAAGGAATAGTGAAATCACATTTTACTCAAATATGCCTACTTCCTTTGAAATTTTACAATCTTCTTGGTGGTTTCGGTGCATCTTTATCTTGGCTGTTTTATATGGCCTCTGCAGCCCATTTGTTATGCAATGGGCCTAATGTCGAGAGACTCGAGGTCAGCTGCAGGGAGGGCAGCGGAATATCGGTTGGGATAAATCGAAATTATGAGAATCCTGTCTAAATATGGCATGTTTTATATTCAGATATCTTAGTCAAACTGCTGTGATTTGTTTTATCTTCTGTTTCCATATTTTCCCTAAATATTTGATATTTTCGAAAACCATTTCTGTCTTTTCACAAGCTGGTAATTATAATTTTCACGTTCCTAAGCTTGATAATCCTGCTCCTTCTTTGATACTGTAGAGAATTTTTGAAATTGTCACTTCCATTGTTTCTTACTCGCTAACCTATTCATTCCATTTGAATTCTTCCGTTCAATTCTTCTTTATTGTCCTCATTCCTCTTTGAGTCGCAACATAATTAGCATAGTCGATGGCCTGCAGTTCTTTCGAAGAAGTGTCGAGTATCACAGAAAGGCTGAATAGCTGTGAATGGACAGAACATTTCTTTTGAGAATTTAGACAAAATTCTCGGTATTTATGTAAAGTTACACATATTCTTTTGTCATTTTATTGCACATTTTGAACGTTGTTCATCTTTCTGCCTGCATTTGTTTGTCACATCGCCCTTGGCATTATCCTTCATTATTCCCCTTTTCTCTGCTTCTCTCTTTTCCCTTTCGGTCAGGTCAGAGGGCATCTCTCTGCCCTACTGCCATTCTTCCCGCGCAGAGCACATTTGAATGCAGGGTGTGGTTTGGCAGAGAGATTAGAGATATTGAAGAGGGACGCAGAGAAGCAGGCAGACAGAACAGCTGAGAGAGTGCAATGGCACGTGGAGAGAAAAAGCCGTTCGGAAATGAAGAAACTGTATGAAATTTGATATGAGCAATGATAGGTGCGCTGATGCAAGGGATGGCATTTGGACGAAGGGATTTATCGACCTTTTGCATTCTGATTTATTCTAACTTCATATAGTCTATTTTTGAATTTATCTCCTTGTATAATTTTTTTTTATAATGATTACACATTTAACCTCTTATTTTCTTGTGGAATTTCTTTCAAGCATACTTTCTATGAATTTGCCTTCATAAAATTTCGGTTGCAAAATAGTGATTTGTTTCCTGCATCTGTTGTGAAACGCCAAAGGCAGATAAAATAGACGCTCTCTACAAAAGGTAAAAATAATCCTACCTGCAAGATGCTTTGAAAAATATCTTGGTTCTTCCAGAACATAAGTTTATTCAAGATTATGCAAGAGTTTCATATTTCGTCGATTGTTTACCATCGAGTTATCGACTAAGTAACATAAACAAAATACTGTTATTTTTCTTCAAAAAGTTCAAACTCTTCTTCATTTTATCGTCAATCCAAAATATAGCCTCCGGCAGTCTGCCATTTTTCTCCTCCTGGTCACATTCCACTTTTCCGC